>DWEI01000126.1:0-27652 GCA_018245875.1 Mysoria ambigua | reverse complement strand
ATACTAGTTAATAAATATCCAAGTAGTAATTATGTTACTCATTAACAGGCCTTGATGATATTTAATCTTAGTGTAGCACTGATACATACATTGTGAAAGTGATTTCCGCTACTCATATAGTTCAGTAAAAGCAAATATATAAATATATTACATAAAGTACACCGGACCCGAAACAATTATGCCGATCTAGAATGAATTAAAGATAAGGAAACCCGCTCAGGCGTTCCAAAATATTAAGTTTCAAACGAACCCTTCGAAGAAACGAATACTTCGATAAATATCAGCCGCAAAATTAGCTAATTACAACGGAAATTAAAAATTCCTCGATCTCATTACGGACGGGGGAGCCGTGCATCGTATTACATTAAGTTGCCAAAAACAAGCGTTGGTTGTACAAGTTTTAATTGCCTCGCGGGCTACAGCGGGCCCTTAATTAAAATATTACTTCGGAGACAAAGAGGAATGCCGGAAAGATTAGCGTTTTCCCTTCGCTGTGAGTGCTGTACGCTTAGATACTGTTCACAATGACTTTTGTGACAAATATATTACATTTTCTTTTAAATATTATACATATAAAATATTATGTCAAATATTTTCGTTTAAAATATAAAATAAAGAAAAAAATTATAAAATATAAAATAAAAATATATGGTGTGATATTTTAAATTATTTTTCAAAGCAATTCAAATTCTATAACCAAAAAAAATTGTTTAACCCTTTACATACAATATTTTTCCAAGTATTAAATAAACAGTAGCAGTACATCGATAACACAAGAAGCGTTATTTCAATTTTATAACAACTGTTTTATAATATAACTTTATGGTAGTGGTTTCGTACTTTATAGTAGTGGTTTCGTACTTTATAGTAGTCTGTGCTTTGTGGAAGCGACAGAAAGAACTTAAGACTACTATGCAAATACTTAAACCCAATACAAATATATTTATCCGTTACATCTGCTAGGAATCGAACCTGACAACCGTGTTGTATACTAGCATGATTACTATTGTTCCAATAGATTGTCGAAAAGCAATAAATTAACATGAAATAATGAAGGACAAACGTCTTTTATTTCTTTAAGAACGTAAGATATCGTCCTTACTACCCAACGTAGTAGGCAAAAGATTGTTTACGTCCCGCAGTGGAATCGGGGGTGAACCTATCACCATAGACCATTTGATTTTGTTGAACATTATATTCTAACATCAACGGGAGTACACAATTCCGGAACAGGAAGATCGTAAAAATGTTTACGAGGGAACAATTTAAGGCCATTGTTGAAAGTTTGTGCAACGTGTTTTGAATATTTCATTGTAATAAACGCAATGTGCTAGCAATTATTTTATTGTTCCAAGAATTAAAGGTACTTGCCGCGGAAGTGGGGCAACGCGAGCCGGCGAAGTTGTGAAGAACGTTGGTGTACTGTCTGATTGACGACTGTATAACTACATGCGATATTATTATTACAAATTCCGTAGAAACTGCTTTATACAGATATAATCTGCCGTTAGTCGCGTGATTGCAAACACGACTACTGTTAGAGTTTCGTGTGCTAGTGGATTTTTCTAAAATAATTTAGTAGTGGCTCGGAGTACGCATTGGACCCAGTGTATCGCAATAGTCTCAATACTTATTCCATGGTGGAACTTAACCGAAAATGGTGAAACGTGATGACCATCCCCAACTTTAAAAAAGCTAATACTACGTGGCCCAGGATCTCTTATTAGTAGTCGCACATGCAACTAATGCATTAACGAGGCAGTCCAAAAATTATTCTTTCATCGCTCATGCTACCAACGTATGACATATCAAGAGCCCATAGTGATTATTTTTCTGAATACAGTGTTTCTGTCGACCTATTTAATCTCGGGCGTTTTTGTTTCAAGTAGGTGTGCAAAGGTCGTGTATTATTCTAGTAATAACAATACTTTTTTGTATGTCTTGTTCACGCTGTGCGGGCTGTGTTGAGTGAGGTGGATTTCAGATGAAAATAACGTTCACCATTATTATGAAATATATATCAAGCTTTTTAGCGCAAAGGACGTTTTTGAATGTCATGTATACGCGTCAGTTGAGACCGAAGCCATTAGTAAATTGAAAATGTTATGAAAAGTGTCTTCAAGTCACATTAACAACTCGACCATGTTCTACTACCATGAGTCAGTATTCTCTGAATATGAGTTAGAATTTTTTGAGTTTTTGCTTTTATACATTCTTTGGTTTTGGAAAAATTGACTGACGCTTTATCGAGGCTTTTACATATTATATACTATTACTTATATAGTCATAAGTATGTATAACGTTATTTACTTACCTCTATACTGTTATATTTATTTATTATTATACTTATATACTATTATACACATAATATTACACTTATATAATACTATTAAGATTATGTAGTGTTACGCTTATATACTATTATGCTTACACACTGTTGTAATATGTAATATATATGTAAGTATTACATATTATAAATTAAACGCATTTAACAAACTGTTTGTTATCTTCACTGCAGAGTATTTGCATAAATAAATCCGAGGCACGTGCCTTTCTTGTTCTTTACGTGACAGGCAGATTCCTACTTCAGACAAGCGAGTCGGAATATTTCGAATTCTATTCCGAGTGCGGAAAATAGTGCAGTCGGGAATTTGTCTGATTTTCTCACTTGGAATTTGAGTTGGAATACTCCTCACAAGCTTTATGTACAGTAGTTAATAGTTCGTGGTATTTTTACATCATTTTCGTGATATTTGAAACCCTTTACTGTTTAAGAAACCCCTTAAGGTTTTAATTTTTATTTTACTCTTTCATAATGGGTACTAACATTTAATATATGACAAGTATAACCCTTCACCGAAAGCCATGGAACCTTGTCAGAAGACGTGGGCGGTCAACGCGTCGTTCGCAATTTCCGGCCATATCTACAAATGATCGTTTTATATCATTACATTTTCTGTATAATTATAGGGTGATGTTGAATATTATTTGCCACCACTTATTTGTGAAAATGTTTTGTTTATGAAAATAAAAGTTATTATTATTATTATATTATTATTACTTATCGGTGATTTGCACTAGATGGATCAGAGTATAGAATGCTTCCATAGAAGTTATCTATTCATTATTATCTTAATACCAACTTGTATCCAGTTTATTTACTATCGCTTAGGCGTACATGTAGCAAATATTTGGTGTAAAAGTGCCACGCACGGTAGACTATGTCTTGCGCATACATTTTTAAGCAAAAGGAACATAAAAGAAAATCTACTTACATCGAAAATTCGTTCGGGGACATTTCGAATTAATGTTTTCTAGTAAAATCTGTGGATCTGTATAATCATATTGAACAGTGTATTTATAAACATTTTGTATCTGAATGTAGCACAGACTATAAACTACAGTAATCGCTGCCTTTAGTGTAGATGTCAATCTCCCCCTCAAACGGAATCGGTATCTATTTAATAATCGGACGTTCACGTAACTGCTGAAACGTGGGAGTGTTCTTCATTCCTCTGCCTACCTTTTCGGGGAGTACAAGCGTGATGTTACGTTTTATAATCATTTATAGCATTCCACAACTAATATAACGCGAGTTACTTTCTATCTAGTCGCAGTAGAATAAATTAAAGGAACACTTGGCGTCACATTCGTTCGTGTGCAATGCTTCTCGCGTGCTGAATGCAACATATTATCGCGCTCGTACGTCTGACAACGCCGAGTGATGCTAACACACGCCAAATTACATCCGGTGGAGCCGATAAATACAGTCCGATGGAGAGATTATGCTAATGTCGCAATATCCATGTAGCCGGTGTCCAATAAAGAAATGGTGTGGTGCTTTTACTTTCAACAATGTGCAGGTATATATTTTATATCTCAGTAGGGTAATTTCGTCAAGTTTACATTCAGATAGATCGTTACCAGGTGCAGTGGTGACCATTTAGGATATTATTAGATCCATATCGTTACATATGATGTGTGGTACAAGAACTAAAGTCTGTATGAGATTTACGTAATATGTGAGATTTGTGTGACATGTGTCTTTTATATGTATAACAAGAAGGTAAAATGTTTTTAAAACTTATACATATATGGAATACATTAAATTAAACATTTATTGTTCATGATTATACATTCATTGTTAGACACAATAGTCTGTCGCCAAATAGTAGAATTCTATGAATTTCATTAGAATGATATTGCGGAATGATTAGTGTTTTTGTTAATCATAGACCGGATGACGACGAAGTAAAAACCGCATAAAATATACCGGACAAAGTCCTCTATCAAGAATTCCTTCGGAAATACCAATGCTGGATCTTTTTCTGATGCTGAGAGCCATTTAAGCTCGCAACTCTGTTACAGCTGTATAAAAGATCTTCACAAACATTTGAACTTTTGCTCTTTTGTTCATAATAAATGTAATGCGATATTTCTTTATAATATTAGAAGTCTCCCGACGTGAATCAAAGCAATGATGAACGTGAAAGGAATACGGATATTTAGCTCTCGTTGCTCTTTGCCTATCCCGTAAGAGACATGACTTGATGATATAATAAAAACACTTTGCACAAGTTATTCATCTTGTATACCTTTTGCCTGCAACATGTTGTCAAAATACATTTCTGAATCTGTTGTGATTCAGAAATGCATTTTGACCTACCTAAATACCTAAGTATTTTATTTTCTTATTTCGTATCTTATACATGATATAGGTATTCTGCTTTACGTGCACAAGCCGCGAGGATCGTCTGACGCCACAAAGATTGACACGCCGTAACAGTGCTACGAGAAATATGTAACAGAAACACGCAGACCGCGTCATTGCGAGATAACACGAGCGTCGACGTCAGGCCCAATGTGCCGACCAACCGACGCCAGCCAAATGGACGTTCGTTTTTCCACGATTTTGCATCTGTTTTCATATTTTATATTTAAATCAAATTTTATGAAAGCACAGTGCTACAATAATATCGAAATCCAATTGTACCGTATTGACATAAAAATGTCATAATTTACTTTGTTTATTTTGCTTGTGGTTTTTTTTTTATGCAGCTGCCATAAATCACTTTCATTGCTTATTACCGTTCCTTTCATCAATTTCACCTTAAATATTAACACTGTAAATTAAAGCTGCATTAATATCACGCCCGTAATCCCCGAAGTGGTAGGATCAGGAATGCAGTATACTCCCAGGTTTCACCAGTTACGTTTTCGGCCCATTATGGAATAGAGAGTGCAGGGCAATTTTGTTGAACACAAGTAGAGACTCCGAGATCCAAGCTAGAAATTTTAACTAGAAATTGTAGTTAGAATAACTCCATAGAATCTGACCTGGGGTTTCAACTCAAGATCTCTCGATTGGTAGTCCTACTCGACACCAAACATTGTCATGCCAATTTTCGCGGTATGCAATGATTAAGGGTTTCCACACTACCTTTTATCAGACTTTTTACAACTTCTCTACATTCATAAAAGTAGTCAGAAATGTTCTTCTCTCAACATAACCATATAATATAAACATAACTCTTAATGTAAACATATAATAGACAATAATAATGTAACCGCTAGAATTTATCGCGTCCTCGTTAGTGGATTCCGGGCGCTTAATAACTTTGGGCGCGCTTATTAATATTCGTCGAACATGTATCTCGTGAAATATGGGTCACTTGGTAACGTTATTGAACGTGTAAGTATGAGCTATGTCGATGAACGTAACTGCTATCGGTCTAGTCTGTACTGTTACGTAATAATTGCCTTTATGACATAAAAGTCTTAAGCTTCGAAACTGTGGTGCATCGAGAGAGTGAAGAATGTGAAAGGAGAACGGCAGATATGTAAATATGGAGATATTTGGCACTCAGTGCCCTCTGTCTACCCCATGACCTGACGTTATAATATAATAGTATAAATATTTCTGAAAATATCAACAAGATAATCAATTTGTATTTATATACAATCAGTATTTATATACATTTCATACAAATTTCGTCTATTTAAAAATTATAATCACAGAAACCCAATTCTTAAAGACAATTTTAATTAATATGCTGATTCGAAACGCACATGCCGCCATCTCTGGACAATAAGCAGAACCCACGCGGTCGTTAGCACGCAAAAAGCGTTACAAAACATGTCCATCCATCGCTATTCAATTTGTTTTTTCATTTGAGATATTCCTTTTCTGTGCAAATAACATTTCGAAGGTGATATCGGGAATGATTAATGATGGAATACGATCCCGGCCAGCGCGATATTTACCGAGCGGGGAATTCTGGGAGTTCATTGTAATTAATGAAACAATATTTACGAACAAACCTGACGGCGGAGTATTGGCTTAGATATTTTAATAACTCGTAAAAATACCTTTTTATGTTAATGAATGAGACGATTTTTTGCAATGTATACATCAAACGGCATATTCGACCTCTCTATTATTTAAACAGACCATTATCGGTTCAAAATAAAAAACTTTTCTACATATAAAAATACATATATGGAATTTTTTTATATTGAAATGAGTGCAATATCCATTATTCGGCGACGCCATTCGTTTTCTACTCGGTAATTTAAAAAATATACGAATACCATATTCCGGCACAATGTTCGGACGTATAATAACCAAACGCAATCTGATTTTCCAGTGAGTGCCGCGCCCGGCTCGCCCGCCAACGCCGCTGGCCCCGGACAAATGATATTGAGGCGCGCCCGCTGTATTTTAAATGCATTTTTGTATATGCATCGACGCAAAAACGTACGTGCTTACGTATTTACACACGTCCAATTGGACATTAAACACTACCGGCTCGAACAAGGTTATAAATTACGGAACAAACCTTAGTGATTTTCATTAACAAACGTATGCTTTTTACTCAAGTTTAGGCGGTCGTCGTCGATACTTTATAGAATACTTTGATGATTGATATAAAACAGGCATTAATTTTTCATGTCCTTCGAAACCCAAACGACGATTTTGCCGCAGCTATAATGTAGATACAATACTGCAATCATACGTTAAAATTGAATATAAAATGCAATGAACTCAATCAGCTTCAAATTGCTAATACTCGTATCACTGGTCATCGTAATACCTATTGAGAGCTGTAATATGATTAAATGTTATAAAAATAATTAAATAAAGATATTGGAAGCATTCATATACTTCAGAGTACCAGACAGCCAGTTTTCGCATCGTTTTTACAAAAAAAAAATGTTATAAAACATGTCTGGCTGTCTGCTGAATCGTACAAGAGTCAGTTCAAGTCTGGACGAAATGGGCGAGAGTCCGCGCTGGCGGACCGCCAGTTGCGTGTGCCAGGAGTGCACGAGTTTTGTGGTGGCGTGTGTTATAAAAATCCTTTTATACAATCCCGTAATATCCTTGTAGTGTATCGTTGTACATCGATATAACTTTTTTTACAGAACTTAATATATACGTAAATGCATATCTTGCAACTCTTATGGGGTTGGAAGAGAGCATGAAGCGATAAATTATTGTACTATGGGCATTTTTGTAACATGTATTTTCCTATATTGGCACGCAGTCTGGTAATGCGCCCGGTGTATGGCAATAAGCTCACTACGTATTCCATAGTGGGACGTAAACGTAAACGTCCACCGCTGCACACAAGCTCTCCAATAGCACGCCACTGAGCTCGATCTTCAGCCTTGCATCCAACCGCTGCCAGCAGTAGCTGTGCTACTCTCACACCAGCTAGCGGATACAATAATAAAAAATATAAAATTAAAAGTTCTCCCATAACACGAACATTCGCACTAGATTTCCGCGCAGGGCACGTGGAATACCTATTGCCTTAACAAATGCAATCTACGTTGTGCCGTATGCAAATACTCCTTGCATTTTAATACCCATTCCGAGTTTAACTACAGCCAACGTAGCCTCGAGCTACGATATATACATGTGTTTTGCGTTGCGTTATATTTTAAATAAATCTGCATATCTCTTTATTTCTAACGATAGATGTATTTTATTGTATTTCTCTTTTATATCTGGCCATCATAATGAGTGAGTGGGGCAGGCAGCGTGCCGTAAAAGAAAGTACAGTGACTCGTGAATTTGTTGGACGTCCTGTCATTCGTACGAACACACTACAATTTCTGTCTCTCGCTCTTTAATATCCAACTCGCAATCTTCCATTTAAAAACTTGTTTAAATTTAGAAGTTGATGGATCATAATTTAGTTTCTGCCGTTTGTTTGTTTAGGTTTATACATATATACGCCAGGTCCCTTACGGGATAGGAGATAGAATGAATGCCAAACATATCTATCCTTACACACCTACCCCGGTTCATGTACACCAACAGAATTTTTTTATTCAGTCTAAGTCAGACAATAGCTGTAGAGTAGGAAGCCCTAACTCGTAGCTGGCGTGAGGCCAAGGCGGGTGTTGGCTGTAACACCCCTAATAATTGGATGTGGCGAGTAAGTGTAATCTGGGAGCAATCACCACTGATCTTTTGGGGGTTCGAATACTTTAAAAATATGCAACAGAAATTCTTAAGTAATGCAAAATAATAGATAAATATAAAATATAATGCCTTATGCATATCGACTCAACTGACGATACAGCCTTAGTTTTTGCTTGGACAAGTGCAGGTCGGAGATTATTGGCAAAAATCTAGTCAGAGCAGCACAGCGGGTATCTATTAAGAGAATGACTGAATAAAACAGGCTGAAAATGGTGATTTTGAATTTAATCATGATAAGTTTTTTCTAAGCAAGGAGCAAAAGCATAAAGAGTTATTA
This sequence comes from Mysoria ambigua, assembly GCA_018245875.1. Lineage (NCBI taxonomy): Eukaryota > Metazoa > Arthropoda > Insecta > Lepidoptera > Hesperiidae > Mysoria > Mysoria ambigua. Next base: position 18,881 of record DWEI01000126.1, on the reverse strand, counting down.
TCCTTCTTAGCTAAGTATCCAACTTAGATCCGTCTGCTCTGATATATTTGAACAGTTGAAGCAAGAAGGTATGGCCGCGCCTGCAGATAATATAAATGTATGACAATGTCAGCACAATTTGCCAACACTTAGCTTGCATGGTATATAATATAATACAACACATAGCTTGCACGGTTAAGCGAGATAATGCTGGAGCAGTCCATTAAAAATGTGTTGCGTCTTCTGCTAGATGAATTAGTTCTAGTGTTATAATTGTTTAATATAATAAAAAGTAGATAATTATAATACAAATAAATACTGTCATCGACACAGATCATATGGATATGTGTGCAAAGTGCAATAAATCTAAGAAACGTATAGAATTTTTCTACATCTTTTTGGAATTGTTGAAGAACATGACATTAGGCCTTGCATTATCCACTTATTGTCAAATAGAATACATCTATTAGATAGAAAGTAAAACTTAAATATTTTTAAAATACTGCATTTAACTTACAATATACAAAATAGGTAGTAAACTTCTAGAAAAAGGCTCAAACGTGCATGTAATTAGCAAGCGTGCATGGTCTGGCCGAGATAGCACTTGAGCGGTGTATTAAGAGCACGTTGGAAGTTATTAAAAGTTTTTAAAGAGTTAATTCGCGAATATCTTAAGAAAATTTCAACAGATTTACAACTTACTTCGTTCACTGTTATACTTCAGCGAACGATAAAAATGTCCTACTTCAAGTTAGAACTGCCGGTCACAAGTTTCTTTTAATGTAGCAGTGACGAGCGTTCCTATTCCATGGGACGTATAATAGAAAAGTAAACGCGAAACATGCGAATAGTATTCCACTGCCTACCCTTTAACAAAATACCGACGTAAAGATATATATCTGAGAAGCACATAATATATAATAATAATAATAATTTCTTTTATTTCAGGTAAAAAACACCCATAATGTACTTTTTTTTTCAAAGACAGGTAAAGACAGAAAATTATGATCATTAATTGATCATGTTAAGTTTTTTTAAGCAAGAATCCCAGACATATAAAGACCACCTTCCTAGTGAAATATCCAAATTATGATAACGCCAGCAGATAATATAAATGTCAGCACAACTTGCCCACTATAATGCAACACCTAGCCTGCATGGCTAAGCGAGATAATGCTCGAGCAGTCCATTAAGAACGTGTTTGAGCTTCTGCAAGAGGGGAATTCAGATTTTATAGCTACCAGACGGAATTTTCTTAATATATAGTTTAACTTAAAACAATACGGTACGTTTAAATTAATATGTTATATGAAACGTTTAAAATAATGCAATATATTTATCGGCCTATAATCCGCGTAATTTGAATATAAGATCCGTTTAAGAAGATCAATCATTATACAACGTCCCCCAACCTCGTTTACCAACAATACCTTTTCCTCGGCCAGGTTAGTAAATAGCTGTTTCGCGGAGAAACTTGCACTAAATTTGACTACATCATATGTTTTACAGTGAAATTTTATTTTAAATGAAAATGCACTGAAAATCCGAATCCGTAAATCGTCCGTGAAACATGTACCTGGGCCGTAACGACTCGCATGGATCCGTGCAAATTACTCCGAGATATCTGCACCCATGAAAACATGTAGAATCCAGAAGGATATTTATTATTTACAGGAATATTGCCGTTGATGTTAATAACGATTTTGATCATGTATTCATAATACGTAACACTAAGTGCAAAAATGTGATAATAGAAATGATTTTAATGATTAGCAACAATAGAGCTGTAAAAAATAGCTGGACGAATATAAATTATGCCCAGCAAAGAGCGAATTTAACAATGACAGTAAATATCAAGACTACCACAAGGATGTGTTTTAGCACCACAAAGTAGTATTGTTATAGGGAACTAAATCAAGAGCACTAGTCCTACCAACATAGGAATAGCAGGTCTTTAATACTTTTGAAACACTTTATAATTGGCATAGAAACAACAGTAATAATAATAACGATAATTTTAAACAATGGACATACGAGTTCTACATACAATAAAATCTAAACGAACTTACACGAAAATGCAAGATTCAACCACAGAACAAGTATTTGTGCTCATGACACAAATATTTGTCCTAGATTGGACTCGAAATCGTAAGGGCAAACTCACAAACATAATTCACCACTGGTTTACTGGACCAGCCGAGCTATATAAAACCGGATTGAAGCGTATAACAAAGGGTTATTTGAAACAGACGGACGTTAGAACATGCAAGCATATCTCAAACGAGAGGTCGACTACGACAAACTTAAATTGTCCGTGAAACATGTAAGTTGGACTGCAGAACTCCACATACGAGCAGTTCGACGTAGACGCTTTGTGTGGTCTATTTCAATTTTCATATTAAATATACGAGTGTTCATGTAGATGTATGAGAGCAATATTATTACTATATTACCGCGACGTGTATGTTATGGGATAGGCAGAGATCATTTAGTGCCGAATATTGCTATTCACATAGAAATAACGTACTAGGTCCAGGAAAATGGATTTAATAAAAATAATTTTGAAAAACTTGACTTCGTCGTTCTTCGTTGGTCAAGCCTATTACCAGCCACCGGGCACATATCAACTCTACAAAATCCACTATTACAAAATCTAAATTAAGAAAGTCCAAAAGTTCTCGACCCCGCATTTAAGCCTAAGACCTCAAGATAGTTAAACGAGTTGCAGCCAATACGAGTAAGGAGACAGTCAAATTAACCAATATGAAGCATAATGCTTATAAGCAAAACAATTGAATTCTTCAAGCCATCATTAATTGAAATATAATTATTGTTTCTAAACGTTATTAGTGTATTAGGCTTATTACATCTTTATTGTTAAAATCGTAATTTAAAAAAATCGATTTACACGTATAAGTAAATGATATAATACATTCTTAGTACAGAATGTAAATAATTGAATAAGTATTACAAATACACCAAGAATCGGCAATAGAACATCTACGTAAACCTTACACACAGGATAATAACAGTTGTGTACAATAAATTACACATAGACAGGTGGTCATGTAACACACGATCAAACGGACGAAACTGTACTGAATTGTACATTCACATCGACAATTGTTTGTCCTGTCGCCGCTAACATTGCTCTGCGTGCATTGGAAGCGAGTGAATGAGAAATGTTACGACATAGCGCTATTGTATGCAGATGATTGAAATCTGGTCACGCTACGCTCTGAGAATTCAATGTGTATATATATTTTTAGTGAATTTACAGTTTACGTGACACTTAAATACTTTGTTTAATCCCATTTCCGGTTAAGCAGTATTAGCAATTATTCAGAATGTTTTTTTTAGTTCAGAAAATATATTCTGAAATACGATATTCCATATTCCACAGTTCGTATACTTCGCAATGATATGCATAATAGTAACATCAGACTAAGCGATTAAGCCTGTTTGAGGGCACTCGCATCCCCACCAGCCCTTCTTTTCATCCGTGAATATTTGATCAGCTCTTCTACAGGATATCACCAAAAATGTATTCTTTGTTACGACGCGAATGTGATTCTAATATTTCCATATTTTATTGAGTAAAATTCTACAAAATTGCATATGTTGGATGCGTATGCCTGTAGTGAAATTTCTAAACAGGTTCTACAGTGAATTTAATAACAATACAATTTTAATAACAATACTTAAATTAAGTATATAACTAAAACAATAACCATATTTTGTTTTCGTAGAAAACAGTTTAAAAAACAATTTAAGTCAATTTGTATTATACTGTTCAATATGTTAATAACGAAACAATAATTATGTATGTATATAACTATAACAATCTTTTGTTATCGTAGAATACACTTTAAGTCAAAATAATTTATACTCTAATCAATTTATATTATACTGTTCACTCTGTTAATATATGTATTAAAAATCGACATTAAAATAGCGTTTTACTAATAAAATCCTCTCTGTTTTTAATAAAGGCAAAGCCAAAAGCAAAATGTCACAAAAATGTTTGAACAATTGATGTATAATAACAGCATCGACTATGAAGGTATTATTGTTCAATCATAACCGACCCAGTCGCTGTCATTGCAAGCTGAACAACGTGCGCTTGACAAAGGAAACCGTTTATCGTCATTACAGAATACTGTCACAAGCTGAGGTGTCTGACCACCCGATGTTGTAGTATAAAACACACACAGATGTACAATTAATACAAAATAATTTGTATGAATACGTTGATCTGTCCATTATATTATCATATCAAAACCACCAAATCGATTTTTTTTAATTGATCAAGTCAATGTCGCGTCAATGCTTTTAATTTGTTATTACAAAAATAAATAAATTACGTATGATTTAGTTCATAACAACTTCATAAAATTTATGTATAAATGAGATTCATAAAGATATAGATAAATAAGAAGATAAACAAGATCATAATAAACGTACGTAACTTCACGCCTGTAATCCCCGGAGGGGTAGGCAGAGGAATGCAGAACATTCCCACGATTCACCGATTACGTTTACAACCCACTATGCAATAGGTGGTGAGCCTATTGCCATGCATCGGGCACAAATCCAGACTCCGAACCACTAGTAGAAAATCTAAATTAGAAAATTTTGTAGCGTTCGACCCGGGAATCGAACCCGGGACCTCCCGATCGGCAGTCGCACCTGCAACCAACACGACCAACAAGGCAGTCAAAGATCATAATATCGTCATAAAATTAAAACATATATAAGATTCGATATCTTTCACCGTATCAAGTCGCGGGTAAAAACCACCAAACATTACACGGATTAAAACACGAGTCGACGCGTACAGATCTCGTTCGCCCCCTCCCCCGCGCCTCCGCCGCCGCCCGGCGTTCTGTAACTGACCACAATTTTATTAACTCGCACAATTCAATCCGCAAATTGGATATTTAAATAAACGAGATTATTCACCAAATGATTGCAACAACAATAAACGTGTTGCGATGCGAAAGTGTAAAGCCTTTTGTGTCGCCGCAATACAAATGACCAATATTATTATATTGTCACATCAGGTTATTTAATGAGTAGTCGTAAAGTATCGTGTGGCTACTCATCATCATCTGCCTATCTCAGTCCACTGCGAGACATAGGCCTCCCCCAAAAAAGCGCCATTGCGCCCTGTCCATCCAGCTTCTGGGTAATAACCGAGTGGCTAACTCCTTACAAATACGATGAGCTTCTTGTCCATTAGAACATTAATTGCCCGTTTAATAGGCGCACACCAATTGCAGAGACTTCATAATATAGGTATGACGCTTTAATAATAACTTTTTTGGTATTCTTCCACTCCTTTTATATTATTCAACAATAAACTGACCATAGAGTTAGTGTTTCCGATACTGATGGGTAACCTATGTACCATATTTAAAAAAAGCTGCATAAGTTTTTTATATTATACTACTTAACATGTAATTATTAGTATTCACAAGCGTAGGCAATATTCCCACAAGGAAACAAATTTATCGTAAATTTCTGCATTGCATCGATATACGATTGAATATTTCAAAAAAATATTTTTGTATCTCATTATAATTTTGTCATGTTACGCATAATCCTAAACCTTTATACATTTCACAGCGAAACTGAAGTACAGGCTGTTGGTTAGACAATGGCGATCGTGTCTAAAGCAAGGAAACAATATTGAATTATCCCAGATAATACTTAGTTAAGGATTATTAGACAGTATACAGATAATATTGTCGCAATGTTATTGTATTTGACTTCCCGCAGAACAGGACTATGAGCTACGAACGGAATTTAATACCGGAGCACTTGTATTTCCGGTCGGGTTTATGACGCCTGATTATGAGACAAGAATATAGTGTTCGTGGAGGAGGCACGGCAGGTCTGAAAAGATATTTGACACTCGCTGCTCTCTCCCGACCCCGTGTGGAATGTGTCGTGAAGATATGTATGTAATATTGTGGACCTGGTTTGGACCTAATTGCACCTGGACCCTGGTTTCGATTATTTAGCATAGGACTAAGATTTTTTATATGTATTTTAAAATAAATGAATAAAGATAGAACGAAAACCAGAATACATGAGTTATCTATAGAGTAAAACATGTGGAACCTACCAGCGTTAGCCGTTTCTTCTTATGTAAAGAGACACATGTTCAGGAAAGGAAATATAATAATATTATTTTTTTATTTTATGTTGATAATAGGTTATTGGATAAGAAGATACTTTAGTTCGAAATAATTCTTTGTGTGCATGCAAATAATTATACATACGAGTACCTACATATCTTCAAGCCGAGCACCTTGTACCGAAAATCTTTATCCTTACAAACCTGCCGCGCTTTTTCTAAACTATGTAATATGAAATCAACAAATGATTTTTCCGAACCTTTTATCGTTCCACTGTGTCATGGGTCTCCTCTCAGAATCAGACCTCCTCTCAGACCAGGTTAAGGCCACAGTCTTCACAGTAATAGCCACAATAGTTGGCAGACGTCACACGCCTTGGAGAACAGTTTTTTTAATACCAAGTCTAAAGTGAGCATCGCTGCAACAAATGATTATGAAATAGGAATTTCAAATATAGAAGGTCCGAAATATCAATAATATCTCAGACTCAGAAAATTCTTCAACAAATATATTTTTTGTATAGATTTTTATAAATCGTCTATGCATCTTCTTTTTGCGTACTGACACGTACGATTATAATATTATATATTATTTGTGATGCCACCAATACAATCTGAACTTTTAATCCACTAGATTTGAATGCATTTTAACTAAATCCTAACATGCACGGTACATACTCATTATTTATTTAACCACACCACATAATCAATCAAATTACATTGCCAAATGTGATGCAGAGTCCGGCGCCGGCTGCTTTTAACAGCGCTGAAAAAAGCCTGCCCATGATTTACGTCGGCGTTCCCTCTGGAGGACGTCATAAAACAGCCCCCTGTCATCGGCAAGCCGCAGAGCGATCGAGCGGTAATGCTCCGCAAATATTTAGGGGCCAGTAGCCGGACGCCGCCCGATATGTCGCGGGATTTATTTACGACACCGAATTCCCTATGACGCTGATTGGGGCGTTACAAGAATTTGTAGAAGGGAGTACTCGTATGGTTGAACAGATTCGTTTTTTTGGTGAATTGATTTTTTGTTTTTGTTATTTTTAACGGTTTATTTTAATTTTGTTTTACTTTTTATTAACTATACACATATAATATGGGTGCATTTGTTAGTCTCGTTGGTCGAGAGGTTGCGTCGGCGACTGTCGATTGAAAGTTTCTAAGTTCAAATCCCGGGTCGGATACTAAATAATTTTTCGAAGTAAATTTTGTAGTAAAAATTTTTAGTGGTGACTCATACTCTAGGTATATGCTCGCTGTATGGCAATAAATTCACCACTTATTCCAAGAAGGTAAATGTAAGTGTAGCTGGATAATGGTGGGAGTATATTACACTACTACCTACCTCTTTGAAGTTAACACGCGTGATGTTATGTACTAAACAAAGAACTAAAAAGTTTACAACAAAACGAAACATAATAAAAAAAATATTATAAATTTGCACAGTCCATTCATTAACTTCAATCTGTACGGTCCCCTGTCATTAGCCAACCAGAGTCCAATTGGGGGACAGAGCTCAACAAATATTTGAGCACCGCTGGTACCCAATATGCCACGGGATTAATTTATAAAACCGAACTTCCTTTGACCCTTCCACGTTGACACGATGGAACGACCTTTTAAAGTACCTGGATCGTGAATATAAACTCATCGCTGTTACGATTATCGTTATAGTTATAATAATGAAAATGAATAATTAATACATTTTACTACAACGCACCCACTGTCAATGATCATTTTACACCCAAGCACACTACCAGTACGAACACTGCTATTCGTCACAAAAATATTTGCCCTCAATGGAACCGATCTTTAACCACACATAAAACAGTAATCCCAAACATCATGCAACACTAGACAAGTAACGGTAGTACAAAAAAAAAAACAAAATAAAAAAATTTAAACCGGAAAGAACTCATTACATCGAAGTACATGTGCCGTAACACGATTAATATCGTACTAGAACATTATATATCTATACTAATGATTTATGTTCACCGTTAATCACTAGTTTTTTTTTAATAAATAGATCTCAGTTTGTTTCCGGCAATACGGGAATATTAGATCAGATGAAAAAATTCTGTATGGATTTTATAACAAAGTGACATTTTCAAATTCCCATATTGATCTGTCATAACATCTGTCGTTTCTGTCCGAGAGACGCTTTGTTTATCCTCATGCACAAATATATAATAGAACGAACAAATCATATCAGAACTGTTGAGCTTTGAAGTCTCATGGTGTGCCAAAGCGTTTCTAACATGGCATAACATTGATTTATGGTCATGTTTTCGATCAAATATATTGTCGATGTAGATTGACTATCGCCCCGAGCGAAATTGGAAACATGCCATCAAGCTGGACCAACTGTATAGGAATCTCACCCGAGGGTGCGATCTGAATAGGTATTAATACAATTCGCATATCATGTTAGGATTAGAGATGCCTGTGGGAACATTGGCTGTATATACATAGTTAGTCCAATATTAACTTAGAAAGGAAAGTGATACAGTAGGGTATCTAGGTACCCTATAATACCCAACTAGAAATCAAATTGTTGTATTATTACCGTTGGAGAGTTGATAAAAACAAATTTATTCTGTTTATTTCTTTATTTATTTTTTATAATATCCATCTTGTTTTGCTTTTAGAGTTATGGCTCATCAAAACAAAAAAATATATATACCTAATATCTAAATAATCCGCATGTAATAAATAAAGTGCCCTCTACATCTGATTACCAAAACCATAGTGGTGGCAGCCGGGCAGCCCACTTTACCTACTTCGTTAAACGGAGTCGCCAGAGCACGTACAATATTGGATAAATGTCAAAATTGACGTATGGCTGCGTTCAGCGCCGCGTCCTCAACTTGTCCGACGGAGGGCGTGATGACGACAGACGGAAGCTGGTGCTGGTGGTACGAAGAAAATAAACTTACGGAGCTGTGAAAAATTTATTTACAGGGATTTGAATAAAATTATTTAATTCACCCTTTAACAAAACGATATTTGGAAATCAAATTGTACATACTACTAATAGCATCATATTGTTCATTCATATAAAAATAACGGTTTTAATCATGTAATATGAATTGTTTGTGCACATTATTAGTGCCTATTGCACTAAGTATTCAAAGAACTTACAACTTATTAAAACCATGAAGCGCTATTTAAATATTGGGTGGGCTGATTCAAAGAACTTCAGGAAACTCTTTTACATATTTTATTACTTAGAACCTAATTTTTAACTTAATGCTATCACAGTAGACAGATAAAAGCCATCAATTCGCTCAAACATTGCGAAATTCGTATAGTTATTTCATCGTATCATACATTAGCAAAATGAGTTGCAAGATTGTTCCAAGCAAACGTGATTACAAACATGTGGTGTTCGACAAGAATGAGTTCCATTCTTTGCGAAATTCGTACCAGTGCGGAGTAAATCGCCCTGAAAAGTTGATCAAGATCGAAATAGCTTCGAATTGGAAAAAGTCAGTCCTTTGTTACGTAGCTCAAGTTCTATCTACGTGCTCCGACGGAATAAGTTTCGATGGTTAGCACAGTTTAAAACTCTAAGAGACAGGAGACTCTGCTTTGTAAGCGCAACTTACTCGCATTGGCCCGCGGGTGAAATTGTCTAAAGACTTAGAAACTACTTTAACGCGGTTTTCATGCTATAAGCTTTGCGAAACATTCTTACCGTCTCGGACTGTTTAAGCCGCTTCATTAACTTAAGTAAGCGCTATTTAAATTAATTAAGTAAGATTACGTTGCCGCTTTCAGAGCGGCTCTTAATCTTTTCTGTTACAAAAATTATGCATTAATATATAATTGAAGAAATTAAATCTTGCGTCTACGAAAACAATGGGCACAAATTGTCTCTTACGCTTGGCACTTGGGTAACTTCGGAATATATTCTGTTTTGCGTCCGAATAATAACGAGTTAATTTCGCGACAAAACAAATTGAATATGTACGAATAATAGTGACACCTACATGGAAACAACATCGACGCAACTTTGTACGCTAACAACCTGAGCTGGAAATCACTGACCACGACCATCGTAGATACAATGACAGATTGAATCAGAAACGGAATCCCGTTAAGCGTAACAAAGAGCAAACGGCATACAGTATAACACCATAAACAACCCACGAGCGCTTGATGAGGCATCTATCAATGAGACAACAGGCAAAGTTGTAAGTTCGTGTTCAGAAAAAAGGCCAACTACAAGAATCCCTTTATCTTAATATCAGTTTTTATAACGTAAAAACCATTTACCCCGACGCGCAACTGCTGTTCCATTTCCGGAATTTAATTATTTCAAAAAGAGAAGGAATTTAAAAAATTCTCCACTAAAATAATTTGCGCGGTTTCAACTTTCAATACGTTCGAGTACATTCACAAAGATTGCAATTTTCGCTTTCCTACTCGTTTGTCGGCGCATCCGTGCGCTACATAAATTTCATTACACGTAGACGCGAATGCAATGAACGCTTTTTATTCAATTCATTAATTGATTCTACTTCATCATGTACGTAATTACTTTTGCAGTCGGATTATTGGTATATTGCTTTCTTTTGTCAAAATGAAAACTATGAAATGACTTAACTATAACATTATTTCTATTAACATTTCACAAGCTTTTTGCTACTAGGTTTCACTGATAAAATTGACATTAATACGATAATATTAACATCAATGCGTATATGAATTCATACCTATATATAAAGAAAATAATAAATATGAGGGATTAGTATTTATATGTTATATATTCTGTGAGTATTGATACCGTTATGTCAACAACTTATTATTGAAAGCTCTCCATTTCATATAGGCACCTTATGAGATGTTTGGTCCTCTTTTGATTTTATTGATCTGATCTAGCCATCGCCATCTGTCTTCTTAGGGTAATTGCTTAACTCATGTTTTGTACGCTGAATATCACTTGAATTAAATCCCACGGTAATCCCACCTCAGAACTATGCAACTTGATGAATCGTATTCATTGTATTTTCTGACGTCTTAAAGCTGAGCATTGGTCTCTTGTAAAGACTTGGCGATATCTCGATCATACTCTTCCAGTCCGTATTGCAGAAAAATCTTATATACTTACTAAAAATGTTGTCTTGAAGCCTGTTCAATCTACCGACAGCTAGATCAGTGTAGGCAGAAAATAAACGCATAAGAAATGAAATATTTTTTTCCTAACGAAAACATAGTCAAAGAACTTTCACTTAATAGGATCAGTCGTGTAGTATAGATTCGTTAACAGACCGAAACATTAAGTCTAGCAAAGGACATCTCGTACTTACTTGTAACAATAATACCAAAGTAATCATCAAAGAATAAAATTGTATGTGCAATGTAAATTCTATTGCTTTTGCTGATTTTGATCCTATCTTAAAGTATCCTAAGTTTTATCAATTAAAATCACAGATCATAGTAATCTATCGGTAATATCCATAATCAAAATAATGTGACACTAGTATTATATAATATAATCCTAATTATATAACCATCAATTTCTAATACGATTTGTCTGCGACGATATCATAGTTAAACATTGTTAGTAATACTAAGTCATCAATAAATTTGAGCAACACGAACTGTACTAGCTAAATTGTACAAAGTTTTAAGCCTCTAGTACGCAAAGAGAGTTTGTATCGAGGACGTAAATTTAGGCGTTTGTCTGATTGCCGATGTTGAAATAATATCTTCGGACGTTACACATGGCTATCTGGTTCCAAAGTAAGCAACAAAAGAGCTTTTATTTGGCAACTAGATAAGTATTTTTATGCTGAGACACAAAACAAATACTTTTGCTGTTCCCACAAAAAAATATTCTAAGTGGAAATCGAACCTACGACTCTCGCCGTACTAGTGAAGTTCAGAAACCACTGCGCCAATGGGCCAATCAAATGTCTACAGTAGTTGCAGTACTATACTTAAAGTGGAATGGAATACTTGTAACTATAATGATTAATTATATTACTTGTAAATATTTTCCAAATTCTGTTTTCATTATGAGCTATACATAATATCTATCTTATTAAATATAATAAGAACAAAGATTTTTCCAATCATTAACCATTTTTTTTAATCATTCTAACCTTCTATATTTACACTCTTTTAAATGAATCACTGTTTTGATTGAATAACATTTTTTCTTCAGTTCTTAAATATTCCATGTCTACCGGATATTGTGAAGGAACATCTATTTAATTGGTGTTATTTAGTGGTAGCAACCGCGAATGAGGAGCAAGACGTCCTGGGTTCGATGTCCGCGTCGGACACAGAAGTTTTTAACTTGATATTCTCTGTAGTAAGAAAGATGCTGAATTTGTGAGCAGTGTACATTAATAGTTCATACTGGTGAAAAATGGGTGTAACACATTTCTCTGCTCACCCCTTAAAAATACAGGCGTGATTTTATGCTTTGGTGTCGTGTGAAAAAGTGATGAATACAGAAGAATATATCAGGTTCGTTTGGTGCCCTATTCTATTCTCCTGCCCTTTGAAGGACGAGGCGTAACTACTTAATAATAATAACGGAGAAAAAAATTGTTAGTCACTCGCCTACCTTGAAACAAATGGCGGGAACAAGTTTGTATTTACAAGACAAGTTTAGACATCTCAGAGCCAGTGATTATTCGTCGGTTCTAATTAATCAATTTGTGGGAATTGAAATTGATGCCATATAGCTGAGTAAATTCTTGGAAAAGCAACTGGTTTCAACATAAATGTAATATTGAATTATCTTCAACGCGAAGTAAACTTAGATAGATAATAATTGTCTGCAAATAATTTAAAGGAATTCTTAGAACTATCTACTTATAGCCGTTTTAAGGAGATTCAAATTCAGTTTTCTTATACCCAAAAACTATCAAACGTATTATAGGTATAGTATTATCAAGTTACTATCTAATAACTGTAATATGATGAGAAGCTGTCTCTTGCCAGACATCACTCGCAGTGAGATTCTCGCTCCATCGATACCGTCTGGTAGTAGCTTTGTTGAAAAAGTTGTGTTGTGACTTACCTAGCACTATCTTACATGTGGTTGAAAGCACAAATGCAGGCAGAGCGTCACACTCCTTGGAGCTGCTTCAGAAACGTAGAACTGAACCGTTTCATTCTGGCTATTGGGATATCTACGAGATAAAGATAGTATCCTGTCGTGCATCTAGAATTCCACATATTCGACGTAGGAAATAATCGTAACATCGCGCCTGTAATACCTCAAGAAGTAGACAGAGGAGTGTAGCACACTCCTACTATTCACCAGTTACGTGTACGTATCTATCGAATAGGTGGTGAGCCTGTTGCCACAAACCGGGCTCATATAAATACTCCAAAACACAACTAGTAAATTTTAATTAGATAAATTTTGTGTTGCCAGACACGGCAGTTGAAACCGATCGGCAATAATGCTATTAGAAAAAAAGTTGCTGAAAAGAGATTCTAAGCACCTCAGTCGATCGTTCGACCTAATAAGGGATGCATCCGGAACACTGCTTCATGATGCTTGACACGATGAAAAAGATAATGATGACGCTTAATGTAGTAAAGAAGAAAAAAACTAGCGAAACAATGTAAAGAGGGTACTCACACAAAGAGTTCGGATCCTTATCTCTAAAGGAACGAGTCTGGAAGAGGAACTCTAAGAGAGAAATGTATATATTAAAATTTAATACATTTAATGTCGAAATATACCGATGCAGTATAAAAGCGTAAAGAATTAAAGCGAAAACAAAGGAAAATTTTACCGTCATCACTGTGAAAATAATTTGTTTCAGTGCAAGCATTTCTCAGAAGTAGGTCAGTTTGTATCTCCTTTTGTGTACACACTGCCCTCAACCGGTTTTATTTGTTTAGATTTAGTGTAATGTCATTCCTTTTGTAGCGTGGCGTCAGATGAATAGTCACCGACATCTGTCAGATGCTTTCAGCAAATGACTTTGTGAACATTTGTTTGTTTGAATGAATAATAAAATTGATGTACATTAACAAAAAAGAAATTATTAAATTATAGTAAAAATGTAGTAATTACCATTAGAACGTATTAAATGTAGAATTTGTTAAATACGCAATATTTTTGAAGATTGCAAATGTTCGTAGCGATCACCATGAAATTATTAACCAATTAGCATTAGAACCTAGCTTACTGTCATCAGTAATGTTACTCACTTTCATTTGGGGTTTTTACCCATAAATCTACATATCAAAAACTCCCACAGCGCCTATACTGCTGCCCATAGACATCCAAGTCGGATCTAAGTAGACACCGCTATACTGTTAAGCGAATCGTCAGAGAGAGGACGCCCGGGGGGGGAGGGGGGATAACATGGGTTCCTAAGAAAGTGCTTAGGACTCTTTGCACTTAATAATTCTAATAAATACCGATACATGGTAACCCCAGAACAAATTATGAACTTTCGATCTCACTGTGAAACAATTGACCTAATTCGCGATTCACTAATCCGTTTTAATTATCCCTCGGCTCATTAATTACAGTCCCGATTGAGCTCAACTCGCAACGCATTAGAAATGTAAAACAGCCAACGAAATGAGTTTTCGGGTCCGACAGCTATAGATCTTTAGACATCTGTACTACTGCCGACGAGTAACGATATTAGGCTATTGAAGAGGATATGGCGAAGGGTATTTTATCAAGGAAGAGGCAAATTAATCGGTGGCGGTCAATTACAGCCTCTGTCATCTGTGTGCAACCTTAAATAGGACCGAAGGATTAAAAATGTTAATATCAATTATTTTCGTTCATATTTATTAATTTGCTTTGGAACCTTTGATTTAAATACAGGTCTTCGATCTAAATGAAAGAGTCAAGGCCATAGTCTTGCCACTGGTCAAATGCAGTCTGGCACACTTCACACGCCGCACTACCATCTGTATAATACGTGAGGATTTGGAGTCTTGATTTTAATATTATAAGCTGAACGCAGTAAGTTACATCCATTTTACGACACATGCTACCGCAACTAAAGAAACATGAAAGGTTTCCCGACCACACGCTCCACTGACGATTTTCACATTCTAATCTGCATAGCTCTCAGGAAACCTTGCGAGCCTGATGGCCCAGGTGGGGGCAAGTTCATATGGTGAATGAGAAAAATTGTCAATTGTAGGCAAATTCAATAGTACATGAACATTTTCACTTGTAGTGCGTGCCTTACATGCATGGCGATTGTAATAAGAACGACACCGAGTCCTACGTATCGAGCTACATTAACTCTTGCTTAACATTTGGCTATTTTTTTAGAATCTCTGGGGGGGAGCTGGCCCTCTCTGCCCCCATTGATTACGCCCTTGACCACAACCATCAAAATACTCCTTAATAATGATCCTCATCTGTAAGGTTCCCAAGGGTCGGACTCATCCGCGCTCGGATCATTCGCGATTGTGGTTTCGTCGCGCAAAATCTTTCATCCGACGTCAATGAGACATGTCGATTAATTAGTCAAAGGGCTTTAGATTTTATTGAAATCTTCTAGAGACTATTGTTAAAGGTTTGCAAAGACTTAATTTGGCGGTGAAACAGATTTATAACTTGCCAACCCCACTGCTTACTATTTAAATACCTAACCACCACAATTGTAACTATTTCGTGACTCACAGTAATACTAGCTGGAGTATTAACCCATCTAAGTTTGGTAACAAGTTTGCTCTAAGCGAAATCTACAGTGGAACGACGTATGCACACCAGTACAATATATGACAATTCAGACCGAAGCGCCCCATCTTCATCGGTCTAGACCATATGAAACAGCTCCGTTTGCATCGTGCGTCCGAACTGTGAAACTGATGCTCTCACACATAAACACGAAACAATATGTCTGCAGTCAAAAGGCACACAGGGTTTTATTGTCGAAATCATCTACATGCAACGTAGCAGACGGAAAAATGGGGTACTAGATATTGAGTTGTTATTGTAGTCTCGATGCGAAATAAGATCGTAAGCTTACATGGGGGTTATTCTGTTATTTACGTAAGATTCAGTACTTTTTTGTAGTGTACATGCAAAAATGTTACTTGTTATTCTATAACAAAAAACTTCTTTTTGCTTGGAAGAGAATTAAACGGCTTAGGTTTAGCAAATAGATTTCGAAGTTTAACATTTTCATATTAAAGTTTTTCAGGACAGTTTTTGAACAAATTCAATTAACATTAGCTTAAGATTGGGCCTGCAATGTTATTACTGAAAACGCTTATTATAATTTTATACGAAACGAAAAAGTATGCGATTAATAAATTCCTAAGTATATGTGACTTTAAAATATTGTAGTACCTAATTCTCCAAATAGTTATGTATATTGTCGCTAGCTTTTTTACCTGAATTTACACCTGTATGGACATTTCAAACTTAACATCTCACCTATAATACCCGAGGAGGTAGGCACATGAACGTTTCACTCTCCCACGATTAACCTGTTAGGTTTACATCCCACCATGAAAAAGCGAGTGAGTGTTTTGTTAAACAGCCGGCAAAAATTCAGACTACAAAAATCAAGACAGAACCACTAGCACAAAAAAAAAAAATAAAACAAATCATTGTCAAACGTAATGTAAATAGAGTGGACTGTATACATTTTAAAGCTGGAACATCCATACACATGTAGGAAAACCTTTCACCCCCCACATAGGCGACACGTCAAGCGCTGACAATAGAGCCAGATGACACGTCGACGTCGCCGGCCGCCGCACTAAATGTTATTAAACATTCCATCACGACCCCCGGGGATTCCACGCGTATTATGTGTCAGCGGACACGATGGATGGTCTTTTGTGAGAAAAAAATTGGTTGTAGAATATTGATTTTAGTTTAGTGTAATTATACGTATGCAGCGTACATACAATACATTCCTAGATTAGAATAAAGTGATCATAATATACAAGTATACGAAACGGTTGTGATTTTATTTCAATTTTACATTACCATTCTTGCTTGTTATTTTATAGAGACGTTATATTTGAGTACACGCTTAAATCTACTTTTACGGCTTTAAATACGTAAAGAAAACATAAGTGATTAAATATTTTTGCTTCTTAATATTAATAATTACTTGTATAATACGTATGTATGTAAGATAAAATACTGCTTTTAATGAAATATTAAATCAACCTTGACTGCCTTATTGGTCGTGTTGGATGCAACAGCGAACAGGAAGTTCCGGGTTCGATTCACGGGTCGACCACTACAGAAATTTTCTAATTAGAATTTTTTTCTACTAGAAGAACCTAATTAGGATTCTAGTTAGTGGTGATTCGAAGTCTAGATATGTGCCCGATGCGTGGCAATAGTCTCACCACCTATTACATAGTGGTAAGATAACGGAACCGGTGAATCGTGGGAGTGTTCTGCATTCCTTTGCCTACCTCTTCTGGAATTATAGGCGTAAAGTTACGTTTCATTAAAAAACATATCGCTGTAATAAATTACACTGCCTTATGTGTATTTACATGAGGAAATGTTACTTAAAATGTGAGTGAACTTGGTCAGTAGTGTTTCTTATATAACTCTAATGACCACTGAAGTTAGTGGGCGGAGGTTCGTGATCATTAGCCGTCATTAACTGCACATCGGGCCCGAGCGGGAAAAGAAAAATAAATTCTTTTTTCAACTTTCCTAATGACGCCGAGAGAACTTTACAGCACAAGTTTAGATCACGCCGGTAGTGTAGCGGAAACGAATGTATCTTACTGCAGTTCAATGTTTTTCTTTGCTCAAAAAAGGAAAATACATCTTTTAATAGGTACAAGGGACATGGAAAAAAACAATCCACATTAAATTAAACTTTATTCTTCTTTTTTATATTAATTTTATAACACTTCACCACACCATATTACAAAATCCATATGTTAAAAACTACACGAAGGTTAGTTAAAATATATGTCTAATAAATAACACTAAATAAGGAGGACCACGGGCGGCTGCGCGGATGGTCCGCGAATCTGTGCTTTGCGATCCACGACCCGCACGCCCAGCATTGGCTACACATATGGTACACATCTCCTCAGTAGACGCCTATATTCAACTGTGAACTGAGACAGATTCTAGATCACGATGTAGAAGAAGTATGTGTACGATTTTAATTAATTTGTTATAAGTTATAAATTAGTTAGCGATAAAAATATAATGTTGATATTACCGTATAACGCTTTGTAAAGTTCGTCCATACTTCTGAAACAATTTTTATTCGTTTCAAGAAATTCGCAGTGTTTCGCTTT
This sequence comes from Mysoria ambigua, assembly GCA_018245875.1. Classification (NCBI taxonomy): domain Eukaryota; kingdom Metazoa; phylum Arthropoda; class Insecta; order Lepidoptera; family Hesperiidae; genus Mysoria; species Mysoria ambigua. The sequence continues at coordinate 508 of DWEI01000126.1, read as the reverse complement.
TAATATTATAACAAATCCGTAACTTTTGTTGAACAAAGTTATAATATTTTATAAAAGAGATTGTTGAAAAGTTGAAAAATTACAAAGTTAATTGAAGTCAAAATAAAACAGTGTACACCAAATTAACACGACGAAAAACCAATTTTGTTAATGAACATGGAACAAAAGAGAATACAACACGCAATGCAATACGTGCAATATGGAATATTAGATACAAAAGCGACTTTCAGTTTCAGCGGAGCATAACTTTTGCCGAACGAGGCTACTTATCTAGCGAGCCCAGCGTTCAATCCCACGAGTACTTTTTTTGTTGCGGACTGGGGAACACAAAACATTGACGGTAAGGCAAGTGTCGTATTGCTATAGTGCTAACTTATATATTCTTAGAAAATCCACATCCTGGAACAGCGCCACATACAGCCGACAGATCACATACCAGGCCAGGACTATAGTAAGCTAACCAGACGGCTGATAAACGATACATAATCACCAATATAGCGTTTAGATA
>DWEI01000125.1:0-27780 GCA_018245875.1 Mysoria ambigua | reverse complement strand
ATTTAATATTATTTTAATCCCACTTTGATGTAATTGCGTTTTAACTCCTCTATCGCATTGGGTCTTCTGTAAAGTTAGAGGAAGTTTGTGTTTTTATAAATAAATAAAAATTCTCATCTGATTTTTAATTTATTTATAAAAACACAAACTAGTAGTCATTCAATTAATGACATTACGATATGCCCCTATCGTACATCCGTTGTTATTGTAGACATTCTACAGGGCCTGAATTAATTGCCAAACATGGGGCACAAGTCTGACTCTGTGTTATTACTGTTCAAATAAAATAAATCTAATGCTACTGTGTTCGGCCGAGGGATTTAAATCATACTTGCAAAACATTAGAAAAACGAGGCTGTTGGAAGATATTTAAATTATTTCAATGTATATAAATTACAGTAAAAAAAATATAGTTAAAACAGTCTAAATTTAATTTTAGTCTTGCTGCCAACTATCTCCATATTGCATTGGCAACTCTGTCGGAAGAACAAGAAAATAAAAATAAAAACTAAACTTTGACAATTTAGGGCAACTTACAAACTTTTGGTTTAGGACAATATTGTTAACACTAAATTTATATTAAAGAAATAATCATTAGTATCTAAATGTTTTAACTGTACTGTACGAATAATATAAAGTTCAAGTAACAACGTAACGTCACGCCTGTAATCGCCGAAGAGGTAGGCAGAGGAATACAGAACACACCCACGATTCAGCGGTTACGTTAATGTCCTGTTATAGAGTAGTTGGCGAGCCTATTGCCACACATCGGACGCATATCCAGACTACGAAACACTACTAGAGAATCTATTTTAGAAAAAAATTGTATTGTCCGACTCGGAAATCAACCCAGGGCTTCACGATTGACAGTTGCACTTGCAACCAATACGATCGATCAGGCAATTAAGTAACAAAATTATGTATAATTTTAGCAATAGTTACGTTGAAAATTTTTGCACCATATTAATATACTTTTGAAACTGACAATATAGTTAAATAACAACTGATTTTTAAATTCAGTGAAAATAAACAATAAGGAATGGCATTAGGCACACCTCGTGTCCTTTGGTGGGACATAGAATATGAGAGGTGGATTACAGGAGCGTATACAATCCTCTGGCTGCCCCTTGAGGGAATATAGGCATGAAGTTAAAAATAAGAAAACGTAGCATTGAGCGTTTTTAAATTAGACTAATTAGAGATTTATTAACTAAAAAACCTGTAAATGGCTCTGTAAAGATTCCACAATATTTGTTTTCCTCTCAAATAGAATAAAACTAAATGCAATACCTCTTAGGATGTATCATGTATTAATATATAAATAAAACAATTTTTTTGTCAATTTTTGCGGAAACTGCACAATGTATCACAAAAATAATTTGTTTTGATGGTCGATGACATCCGATGGTGAATGTGTTATTAAATATCTTGGGACATCTACACACACGGCCATCTGATCCCAAAGTAAGCGTCAAGAGAACTTGTGGTATGGTAACCAGATGGCTGATAAACTACATATATACATATGAATATTTACTTAGATATATATGTTTTTTACACCCAGAACAAATAATTGTGTTCATCACACAAATATTTATTCTGGGTGGGAATCGAACCCACGACCCCCGGCGCAACAGTCAAGTTCGCTAACCGCTGCACCAACGGCCCAGTCAAATGTGTTATGTTACGTAAGTTAACAGAAAGGAGCTCTAAAGATCACTCTTACTTTACAAATATTTGATATGTGATTTTAAGATACATATATCGTAAATACCAGGTTGTTTAAAAACATTATTATTTAATTAGATTGTCAGCAGAAAACTTTTATAAAAATAAAAAAATCGTGTTACAAACAACAGCGGGACATCTTTTTCCATAAGTTGGTTGTAGAAATAAAGGTATGATATAGAATCATGGTGGTGCTCAGTAAAAAAATTATATTTTTTTACATTTCTAGTATTATTACGATTAATGAAGTACAATTTTATCGTAATTATATTAAAGAATGGATTTATTAAAATAATAATCTTTAGGCACAATGAACGGAACTGAACCTAGATATTAGTTTTATTTTCGGAACCATCGAAATTACCTAAATCTTTTTCACATTCATTCGTTAAAAAACGGTGATTAATTATTTGTTTTTTTTTTTCATATCTATGTACGTATTTAGTGACGTGCCCATAACAGTTCTGTACGGTTCGGTGGCTGCCTATTACGCTGAACATATTACCTGAACATTTGTTCTTCGTATTCCTGGAAACTTTGAAAGTTGAAGAATTTGGAACAACATAAAAGGTCAATTTATGCAATAATATGAAAAATTTAAAAAGCTACATAACTTGTTCATGAAATCATATGTACAATCAGTTGGATTCTATTTCGTCTGAATTTCAGTTGATTCTTTATCTTTCAGCAGACACTAGATAATTTTGTTTCTGCTAAAATACCGTTTTTACCAATATCAGTAATTTTTAAAAAGGAATTCTAGATCAATTACTACTATTTTTACTTAGAGAGTTTTATGGGAAACAGGTGACAGTGTATGGTGTCCGGCATTTTACCATTTACACTAATGTTCTCATATCCGGACGTACTTGCATGAAATTCTGTCCCTAGCTTTACTCAGTCTAACGAAGCAGTCTTGAACGAAATATTATGTATGTTTATGTTATAATTGCCTTATTTTTCAGTCCAAAGTACAATGTTCGCGAACGTTTTCCAATTTTTCTTGTTTTACTTAAAATACATAAAGAACAGGCAAGCACGTTACCATAGTAAGCTTTCATCACCGCCGATATCTATACTGTTATAACAAAGAGGAAACATTTGATTGTTTCTTTGTTTTGAATAAGTAGTTTTAGACTACTAAACCGAATTGAAAATTGTGACCGAAAACCGAATTGAATTTTACATTATTACTGGTAATCATAAGTGTAAGAAATGTAAATTAAAAAAAATATGAAAAATTGAACAAAAACATTGTATTAAAAAAAATCATAAAAATAACTTTCTATACAATATACTATTTTTGAGAAACTTTCGGCGCAAAAAGAAAGGTGTGTGTGTGTGTGTGTTACAATTTATAATTTTTGAAATTTTTCTCAAGTACCCGTGCTGCGGACCCGGGCCGCGCCGCCACGTCTGTTGTATCAGAAACACTGCCAACGCTTAGCAAGTCTAGAATCATAATTATTGCTGGAAAACATAATACGCATATAAATTGCACTAGAACAACAAACAAACTGCGTAATTTAGGGCTGAATGGAGGCGTTAAATATTTCCAGATTTTATAAATTAATTTTAAATGAATATAATAATAAAATACTTTATTATTGTACAATTAGACGCTTAATTAAGGTTACTCTCCAGCTATTTCAGACCGGTTTGTTACGTCTTCTAATACACAATATTCAAAAATGGTAACAATCTACACACAGACAAGTTCACATTCTTTCCATATCTACTCGTAAGTGTCAAGCGTCACACCTGTACCACGAAAGAGCGTTCTCCTTCTTTTCATATATAAAAACTGTCCAATATAAAGAAGGAATAACAAAACTAAATTTTATTTCATAGTAAGACTAAATAAAGTTTTTTTTAAAACATCTAAACCATCGTAATAATTATAACTGTCGATTTGAACACTGTTGATACATATGTAATAATATGTATTTAGGCAAATGTATGTAAACTTGATACTTTAATTTTTATTTAGTCTGACCAATTATATTTACATCGAGTTGTGCGTCAGGCTATTCTGTATGTTTCGTAACAAATGGTACCCTTTGCAAATATTTTTAGGAATAAGTAATTGTATAATTGAATAAATATAAAATCTGACCTTAACGCTCCCGTATATTAGACTACAACTCAGTAAAGTTACTCAGACACAACTCTCCTTGGCGCTAGCGAGCAGCGGCGTCCTGGTGGTCACCACCTCCCTGCGTCGGGGCAACGTGCCGCCGCTCACGTTTCGTCGGTCTTCCATCAACGTACAGACACTCTGAAACAATATTTAAAATAAATGCCTAGCACATGGCGTTTGTGTCGAAAGTGATTTTGGATGTTCCTAAATAAATTTAATACCATATGTTACTTGAGGTTTCATAAGTACTTTTACACACGGTTGTCATTTGAAACAATTAAACATAACTTAACAAGTTCATTCTTTATACATGTATGAACCTTATCTATCATTCTTATAAGCAACGCGACGGCGGTAGACGATGCGTAGATCGGATCGTCGTTAAATTACCTCCGTCAATAGTCTCTTGTGCTTTCACAGAAGTTTACAATGGAATGGGTTAGACAACTACGGTCAGATACACATACAACACACACAGAGACAGTGGACAACGTGGAAACATGAAGTTTCCCAAGAATCGCCTAAGGGATTAACGTATCAGACTTAGCTTACGGGTCGTGAACGCGGCACGGGAGGCCGGCTCTCTGCCGCATTCTCCGTTTGGCTCTCTTGTCAACTCGTGGTCGCACCAAATAATAATCACAGGTGACAAAACTACAGGTAAAGATAAATGTGAGTTTGTATATTTGTTGCAATTTCTACAAACTGGGCGTATATATTCATGTAGATTATATTTTCAACTAGGTACTTTTGAGAAACCTAAACAAAACTAGACATTAAAAAGTACTTAACTAAAAAAAAATAAAAAAAAATAAATAATCATTAAAAAATATTTTAAATTTTAATTTTTTTTTTTTTTATTTTACTTAATTAATAAATATTCATATTACTAAAGCCACATAAAATGTGTGTGTTCCTAATAATTTGACCATGTACTGTATGTGTAATAGACTAAATTTTATAATATCAACTACAAAACCGTTACAAATAACACGTATATAAGAAGTTCTAAAGTAACGTTTAAAAACAAAAAAAAATCCGTTCTTAGTGTTAATGTAAGTTGGGATAAAGTTACGCCAACACTCGATCAGTCCACGCACTGGTTCCAGAGGAATTTGTCTACTTCTTTATTCAAAAACCTTTTCAGGAACTGGACATTTGGGTGTCTCTTATAGCAGACAAATTCCTGACCAAACATTGCTCTGAAGCCTTTTGAGAATGGGCTAAGAACTAGATAATTTCCGAATTATGACGCGTAAATACTTTTCGTTGTACTGTTTCCAGGTTATCAATGCCTTATAAACGATTGGTTTCTTACGAAACCACTAATTAAATAGCTTATTTGTAGGTCAATTTTCTACAGATATGAAAAATGTTAAGATGCTTTCTGGTTCCGTTTAATTCTTATTTTTCTGCATGGTAATTTTTTTCATTCCTTTTTGCTGTCGACAACCTCACACTTATGTTTTTTGTCTGGTGTTTGTTGCTTTTTAGCTAATTATCTGTCACTATTGCATTTTGCTGGTCATTATTTTGCGTAAGCAAAAGATCTACTTTAGCTTCTAATGAACGGACCATTTCCACAAATGGATTCATTTTCAGTTAATAGATCATCATTACTTAACTTTTCTATATTATTATAATTAAAACTGAAATTAGAACAGAGTATAAACAAAGACAATTGCACAGGCGAACGGAGCGCGGGAGGCCAAAACGACCCTAACTCAGGGTTTATCTAATTCCTCTACTTTATCGGGGTCTATTGCATTTTACTTATCAACCATAATAATATATGCAAGCAGTAAGTTATCAATAAGTGAAATTATTATAACGCGCAGTGAATGGAAATGAAATGGACTGAACATATATTGCAAAGATCTATATAGCTTAATAGCACTCAATGATATATTATAAATGTGAATTGAAAGTAATGCTATTTAAACAGCTAGAAGGTGCATACGTATGTCAATTTTTTTTCATAAGATAATGTTACATGGCAAAAAAAATACTTTTCTTTCATACCTGTGCATCAGAAGCTGGTGTATTTGACACGGTGAGCATATTTGGTCGACCTTCATACAGGTTGTGTGCACTCCTGGATGATCCCACTGGCGGTGAAATCACAGATCCGTAGGGAGGAGGCTCTGGAGGTCGCTCGGAATTGTGGATGCAATTAAAGCCTGATAAAAAGGAATTTTATGAATGACGAGGTATTAGACATTATAAAAAAGCAGGCTTATCCCATTTTTTATGATAAGACTATCTTTTGCTTAAGAATTTGGTCGTATGGTCCTGGATTACCCATATACTATCTAAAATAACAATTGTGTACTGCAAAACATTAAAATCGTAGTGATTTCCAAAATATGTAGTTTTAGTGGCCAGCATTATCTTTAAAAATAAATAAAACACTTCGTCTTTAGAGTACCTACTAAAACGTAAACGTAACTTCACGCTTGTAATCCCCGAAGAGATAGGCAGAGGAATGTAGAACACTCCCACGTTTTATAGTTACGTTTACGTCCCTCTATGGAATAGGTGGTCAGCCTATTGCAATGCATCGGGCACATATTTAGACACCGAACCACTACTAGAAAATCTAAACTAGAAAATTTTGTAGTGTTCCCGGGAATTTAACCCCCAACCTCCCGATCGGCAGTCGCGCTTGCAACGAACGCGACCAATGAGGCAGTCACTGTAACGTTTACCTACGTTTACCTTCTATAACGTGTAAGATAAAAGAACTGAATCTTACAGGAAAGGTAAATTTTTTGGGGATTTTAAGTCTATAACAATATTTCTCTTTTTAAGTCGTTTAAGGATTTTAAGTCTATAGCAATATTTCTATCATCAACGATCTACATGTACATAAATATGTACGTTTGATATCCATTCAGCGCTAAACCTCTCATTTCGAGAAATACGTTACCTGGAGAGAACCATAAGATGGCTCTAGAGTGTAGTTAAAAAAAAGACAAGTTACCTTTCCCCAGTGGCACCACGTCCGGGTTCTTATCGTCCGGAGGCGTAGGAGTATGGTTCACGTTTTCTATAGACCGTTTGCACGCTTTCACTGGTTGCAGCGGAGCTAGAAAACAGTGCTTTGTTTACATGCAATGATACATTTGTATTGAATTTACAAAAAGTATTAGAACGAACAGCATATATTTAAGTAACTAAAAGGACGTATCGATTTAAAATGATTCTTAGCCACCGGTACTAAGGTCTGTCCCACTTCGACCTGTCTTGGGCCTCTAATGGCAAAATTTCTTACTGCAGTTCTCGCAACTCCTTTGGGACTTCATACGAACTTCATACTTCATACGAACGATATTTGAGACGGATGAACAAGCCTTTACCGCTCAGCCGTCTTACACATATGCACGTTTCGACGGTATATCCTCGTCGGCATATCCAATGTCTTCCTCAGGACGTCAGACCACCTGGTAGGTTGACCCACGCTCTTTTTATCGACATACAAGCGCCATTTGCTCACTTTACTTTATGATAGTTCTTCTATGAATTCCATAGTTTCGGATTTTGTCGCGTAGATAAATACCGAACATAGCTCTCTCCACAGCACTTTAACTACACTAGCGACTTTGAGTTTGTGTATGAGGCTTACAGTATATGACCACATTTTGGTATTGTATGACGTCACAGGTAACACACATTGCTCGAATATTTTCAACTTAAAGCACTGTGGTATGTTGGACGTCAAGAAAATTCTAGTAGTTTCCTCCTAACGCTACACGTCCGATTTGGATCCTTCGAGTAACCTCTTTCTCAGAATTGGACTTACCCATTGGGATCGTTTGCCCCCGGAAAATATACTCATCTATAACTCCATCTTCATCTATCCTTACAAAGCAATGACACTGATTTACGAGATAAAGGATGAGAAGACTTACACTAAAATTCAAACATGCGTCACACGATAAAGATATGTAGCATTTTTTTTCCAAATTGGTAAATGAAAAATTTCATGAAGTCATCGGCATTAATTTACAAAAGTGCACTAGTTTCATGCTTCTTGACAAGTGTACATTCAAAAGGCTTAGTATTCTCTAACCATAGGTTGTCTATTGATTACATCTAGAAATCGTGTAGTTTATTTCTTGTTAACTATACTACCTTCATTTCTAAATTGAAGTGTACCTTCTATATTGTACGGTTATTCATAAACTTAATATATGAACATATTTCCATATATGAATATTATATATTATAAAATATATCAATTTATTAAGTACGTACGTCACAACCCTACCTTAATTTGGCCGTTGACTTTTCACAGCCCGTTGCCAACAAAAGTGCACTTTTGGCACACGCCTACTACCAAACAAACAATCAACTTAAAACACTTTACTAACTTGTGTTTAGATGTGGTAATGATTAAACGGAATTAAAATCACGAATACGCTTCCAGTGTTTAAAAAAAAATCGTATCTCCGTATGTATATTATCGGAAACGACAGACAACATGTGAAGTTTCATAATATATTTACGGTTTTACTTAACTTAGTGCACCACGTCATACTACACGATGTTTCTCAACGAGTGAACCTTAGCCTTTCCTAACAAATTTGTGCTGCACTGTGTTGTCGAAAGCTGTATATGTATCGCATTGTGTGGTGGTTTAGCCACGGAAGTGTACCTATTCAATGGGCGAATAGAGGATCATGTATCCTGTAATTCCTGGCTACTGCTTTGCTCTCTACGAACACTATTGTGAGCGTGTAAACAAATATAAGTAACATTCGTAACATCAAGCCTGTATTCCTCGTAGAGGTAGGCAAAACAGTATAGCACACTCCCACGTTACACCAGTTACGTTATGTTAATTACGTCCCACTATGGAATAAGTGGTGAGTCTAAATAAAACTTCTTTCTTGCACTGTTTAGAATCGAAATTATGATAAATTCATTATACTTACAATCATTATATTTAATTGCTAAATATATGTATAACGAACGTAACTTCACGCCTGTAATCCCCGAAGGGGTAGGCAGAGGAATGCGGAACATTCCCACGATTCACCGGTTAAATATATGTATATATTATAATTAACGTAACATCACACCTGTAATTCTTCAAGGAGCAGGCAAATAAGTGTATAATACACTCCCTTATGACTAGTTACATATACATCCGACTATGGGATAGGCAGTGAACCTATTACCATACATCGGGTCAATTTTCAGACTCCGAGACATAACAAAAATATCTAAACTATCAAAATTCATTTCTGTCCGATACCGGATTTGAACCCAGGGTCAAAGAGGAAGACAATTATTTTAGTTTTTTATATTGCTACTCAAATTACCACATTTATCTTGTTGTCATCTTTTATAATAAGATTGTACTGACGGCCAATATCTATGTTATCATTGTAATTATAACCATATAACACTGTACAGTATGTTAGTGACCCGAATAAATAAATAAAACCCTACTACAGAAGTACAGGCCCAGTGTGCTTCCGAGCCACGTTTACATGGTATTTTCGAGGGTCCTCACATATCGCATTGCAGGCAAACTTGACGACTTACAGCCTACTGAACAAGCCGCTTTTCAAAAAGCCACAGTACCATAGATCACATGCATACTCTATACAGAATATATAACATAAAGATGAAGAGTATGAATGTCTATATATTGGCCTATGTGGAAATATTTTGGTTTCATCGATACTCGGACGTTGTTACAGACGACATGCCAAATATTCGGCGATGTCAGATCGTTTGTAAGTGCATCAACGCGTTCAAGAGTACTTATAAAACTGCTATTGTTTCAATATAATTATATTACAAAAATCGGAACTACATCTAACTGCGCGAGAAGTTAGGCAGAAAAATATAATATACAAGACACTTTTTACCATTGTAGTGGAATACGTCCTTAAGCTGATGGCGTGAAAAGGACTGTTCATTAACGTCAATGACGAAGACCTCACACTTAGGCCTCATCTCAGATTTGCCGAAGACACAATTTTCTTGGCGGAATCGCACGACCTCGGCATTATGTTCAGAATATTCGATAGTATATCACAAAGTATTGGTCTTAAGATGAACATGGACTAGGCGAATATATCTAACGTCCATGTCACATTGGTACCGAATCTTCCGGATGGTATTGCTCTAGAAGTTATAGACGAGTATATTTACCTGGGGCATACGATCCCGATGGGTTAGTCCAACTCTGGGAAAGAGATTACTCGAACGAACGGAGGAAACTCGGATGGGTGGCGTTAGGGAAAATACAATATCTTGACGTCCAAGTTATCTCAGTGCTTTAAGTCATAATTAACCATATATTGAGTGTTATCTGTGATGATAAACGGTGATGAAACGTGGTCATCTACTGTAAGCCTTATACACAAACTCAAAGTTGCTACGTAGTCAAAGTGCTATGGAGAGAGCTATCCTGATCTGCGCAGATCCTATCGCGCAGAGAAACACCGAACGATGAAATTCATAAAATGACTAACGTCACCGAGACAGTTTACAAAATAAGCAAGTGTCAGTGGGCAGGCTACTACGACCGACCGTCGCTAGAACGACAGATATCCGATGAGTAAGAAAGGTCTTTGAATGTCAGCCGTGTCTCGTTATAAGGAGCGTAGGTCACCTACTTGAGTAATCTATAAGGTGACGAATAGAGTCGAGAATGGGATGCCTATGTGCAATACTGGACTACAAAGTTTAATAATGATGATTATATATATCATAGTATTGGTTTCAAGTTATACGAGTATGTGAAACAAGATTCAATATTACTTTTCACTGTATTCATTGTCTGTTTCCATTAACATTTAAGTGAAATATATATCTAAAACAGAAACATATGCACAAATGATAGGTTAAACTCAAAAGTATTTTTCTATTATGTAGACTGAGTTTTCAAAAAACTTAGCCGGTCAAAAAACTGAATACGATTTATATGTTAAGACGATGATGCTAATAATTTATTACATTATACGTCTATTACATATTACTTGCTCATGCTACTTGTCAAATAAAATCTCGATACTCGCGCAGCACCCCGGCAGCGTAGGGCAGAGGCTACTCAGAGAAGGACTTAGACTGATGTCGGGATGTGAAACAATTGTTTGACATCATACCAGTGAATCAGTTGTTAAATAATAAAAAATTATGGAGCATTTATATTATGATTTAATTTGCTTAATATTCAAGCAATTTAGGGATTGCAAGCTTCAAAGTTTTCCAAGTTTAATTACAGTAACATGTATTAAGGTACATTTACGATCAAATGGCTGTCGCTAAAGGTGAAGATAATGGTGTCATAAAAATTCAAACTTAAGCCATTTGCAAGTAAAGCTGTATTCAACACGCGACCGGATACTGCATAATCCACAAGTTTTACGTAAAATAGGCAAGGCACTTGTAGTACTGACGAAGGAGAAATAAGCGATATATATTGAGTATTAAAAGTTATTGAATAGTTTTTTGAAAACGATTAAAACCATATTATCATCGGATTATAATAAGTTAGGGTTTCCGTATGCGTCAGAAAATATTATTAAATTAAGTACAAGTCGAAAAAAAACGTTAATTTAATGCATTTGATTAAACATTGTTCGCGTTTGCTTACGTGATTGTATAAGTTATTCAAGAACGGATGACAATGTATGACATTTTAACAAGTATTTTGTATAAAATTTCTCTTCCTTCTTTGCTATCTTCGCAAATGAAATTGTATGTGTTGCAAAAATATTCTAATATGTTCAATATAAATGGGTCTGTAAAATAAAAGCACCGTCTCTTTGTAGTAAGAATTTTCCAGTGTCAATTATTAAGCATACTTACTACATCGAGGCTATAATATAAATTTAAGACATTCCACGTGTGTCATAGTTGTAAATAAAAACTTACCAGCATGCTTCTATTGGATATACCTATGTATGCGTCTTTATGTGTTTATGGAAACAGCACATTATTTATAAAATTACCGTTTTAATAAGAAATAATAAAAAAAAACTTCAAAAATCTACTTCGAAAGAACATTGATATGATTATTTACAAGATTATTATTTTCTCACATTGTCGATGTACTTTTAGTGAACTCTGTTGATGATGAATTTGTGTGTGTGTGTGTGTGTATGTGTATTAATGTAGGCACACGTGTATGAAGTTAATTTTTTCATGATAATGGATAATTGATCAAATGAGGTTAAAGGAAATCATTTCGTATCAAATTATAGCTATTTTGTACAGATTCAGATATACAGATAAATGAAAATCATATATCATAGTATCATCAATTCATTTCTTTCACTGTTCTTATAATAATTACATTGCATTGCATTGCATTCTATTAATACGGCCAAATTATTATTATTTATTCTATTGGTAGAATCCACTGAAAATCAACTATCTCAATTATATATTCAAAGCGAGTAATAATAATTGAGTTTAATTTTAACAAACTTATATACACATAACTATAATCACTATAAATACTAATAATTACAATTAAATTTAAGGTTGACGTAAAAATAATACCAAAGTTACAATCACATGACGATTTTTCGAAACAATAAAAAAAACTAACTTGTTAGTTTCATTAATTTCAATAAGTCAATTTATTATATCACTTGTATCATTAAAATATATCTTTACATTACTTATCAATTTAAGTAAAGACTTCTCAATTTAAGTAAAGTACCTGGCAGAAAATGGGTAATTTTTTCCAAGATGGTGTCGAAAAATGTGATTATTTTTTAATATAGCTATATTGCTCCCATAAGTCGAAAAAGAAGTTTCACTTCAAAAACCTCAAACTCAATTATAACAATGTCTGGCTTGTATAGTGAATGATGGGCATTTCCAGTCGTAACTTCTATAATTTTGGAACGGTATGTTACGCGGTGTACGGATAAAGTGCATAGACTAGAACAATTGAAAGGTCTCCGTTGTTTGACTGGGAGGTTTTTACTACTATTGCACGAAGTTATAATGAACAATGCCAGCACGAGACTACTGAAGACATACAAGCATTTTCCTTCCCCCGTGTGCAGTACGATTCATCTTTTCCTTTATATTCAAGCAGTACTATAGACGCTTTCTATTATCATAAACCAATTTTATTACCAATAATATTTTGATGTAGTAACTCGTTAACTGTGCATCTTATAAATAAATAAAAGTACGCTTCAGCGCGATTTCTTTGTTTCAGTGAGTTTACAGAGTGATTTAATTTTTGAGATTCTTTATCTTTCGGAACTTACGTAAATTAATCAATACTATATTCCGTACATTAAAAGCTTGTGCTAATTCCCACGTAACTCGAAATGTATATATAGTTCTGTGAAAATATATACATAAACTATGTTTTCTGCTTACGGCAGGTAACAACTTGCCTGCTATCTGTAAAAGTGTCCTGAGCTCTTACAAAGACGCAATATTATTTCGCAAAACTTTAGCATTGCCAAAAAGACGTAGGTCACAGCTCCCGAGATTTCACTCTTAAACAGTACACATAAAAGTGATTGTATGAACTGTAAACAGATAGTAAAAATCCTACCTTCGTACGGCAACGGTTGCCGGTGCCACTTTCGAATTAGAAGCGCGATGATAACGAAGGCGGCGATAGTTGCGGTGATTCCCGCTGTAATTCCAAACACCCAACCAATATCCGTGCTGCTAATGAACACCGTTGATTCATCTGCGTGGATACATTTTCTTATTTCACTACAGTGTTGCATATTTTAATTAAGCCTAATGGTACAACATTTTTGTAGAATTGTATTACTACCAGATTACTGATACTTGCCACGATACTCGATACAGATCAATTTCCTCATCAAAGGAAATTGATCTGCATCGAACGAATCGTAATTGGGTCGCAATTGGTATACGAGATATATTACAAATATTTCAATACAATAACACAAACAAAATATTTTTTTCGCAAAGAATTTAATGTGATAAAATATATATATAGCCTAGTAGTTTTAAATTCGACCTTTCAGTCCTGGAGCCCGGGTTCAAGTCCTAGCGTGCACCACTTTACAATATGTTTAGGACGCACATATATCACCTTGCTCTTAAACACCACCTTGCCCTTGGTAACGGACATATCGTGAGAAAGCCGACACAACTTGGAGTTATCAAAAAAGTATTTTAAGGCGTGTGAAGTCTGCCAACCCGCACTTGGCCGGCGTGGCAGACCATGGCTTAACTCTCTTATTCTGAGAGGAGTTTAAATAGTGGAACCGTGTTTAAATAGTGGAATGATGAAAGGGTCGGAAAATAATTATTCTATTTTTAAATTTATATTTTCATGTATTACTAAGGCTGCATGGTGCAGAAATATTGACTTTCAATTTTATTGCATACTGAACTAACTTATTCAAAATTTACGCTTAACATTTATGTACCAGCAACAACTTTGTAATTGTTCAACCGAATGTTAGTAGCATTCAATCAAACTGGTCTGATATTGAACTGGATTTTGTACATGCATGGATGAATGGATGGAACATTTAATAATTCTGATGAAAAAATTTCAATAAATGCCGTCGCTGAAAATCTTGGTGACTTATTGTAGGTACTTGTCTGGGTAAAGTTTGACGATAAAATTTTGTCTGATTTTCATCAATAAAACAAGAGAAACTATATATGAACTTTCATTTGACATAATTAACTGGTATATTGGTCGCATGTATAGAGAACATGACTACTAAGGCGGTTTTGGTTCGATATCTAACCAAGTTAAATATTTGTAAATGTTATACTGGGGCTGGACAGACCTAGAAACTAAATATTTTGGAATGCGAGATTTTTTTGTTTATTAATATTAAAACTCAAATTAATTATTAAAACGTTTAGAAGAAATAAAGCATTTGAGAAGTTAAAATTAAAATCAAATTCATAAAATAAGAAATTAAATCTTAACACATACCTGAACGCATTGCCAATTTCGGTAACGTGTGGATTCTTAAGGTCAGCACTTCGGACCTGCCTTTCGCGTTATTGGCATAGAATGCAAGTTTCAATGACTTGTTGGAGCCCAGTCCTTGGAGTTTCCATATTGGAATGATTTTAGACACATTCGCGACAAGAACACCAGACTCCCAGGCCTCTAAGAAGTATGTTGTTTGTAAGCCTCCGTCATGACCTGAGGAAGAAATAACAAAAATAAGAGGTACAAAAAAAAATTCAATCAGTTACAAGCTAACTGAGGTTTAAGTCTATCCTGGAGTCTACCTCTCTTTACTTTTAAATAATTCTCTTACCTTTAAATAATTCGAAGTTGTGTCTTTGAATAATGGGAAGTAAATGTCAGTTAAAAACAAAATTTGAATAGATTTCTGTTACTGTAACATATCAAATGACATTGAATGTTATCCAATATTGTAATAAAATATTTAGCAAACATACGTAATATCACACCTGTACCTAATACTCGATGGGGCAGGGAAAAGTAGAACACTTCCACGTATCAATGGTTACGTTTTCGTCCCACTATGGAATAATTGGTGAGCCTATTGCCATGCATAGGGCACACATCCAGACTCCGAACCTCTACTAGAAAATCTCAATTAGAAAAATTACAAG
The DNA here is from genome assembly GCA_018245875.1 of Mysoria ambigua. Lineage (NCBI taxonomy): Eukaryota > Metazoa > Arthropoda > Insecta > Lepidoptera > Hesperiidae > Mysoria > Mysoria ambigua. The sequence continues at coordinate 12,329 of DWEI01000125.1, read as the reverse complement.
TGCCTAACCCGGGAATCGAACCTGAGACCTCCCACTCGGCAGTCGCACTTGCAACCGACAAAACCAACGAGGCAATCAATATATACACAAATCGTTACGAGGGCGTTTACTGCAAGTCATGCAAAGAAAAGCTATAAATTGCGAATGAATAAGTCGTAGTTGTTCGGGTCGCTGACATTAGGTATTAAGACTTCGTTATATTCAGTTTTTATGTATGTAATACATTTGATACTCATATATTTAAATTAACCCTATTGATAGGAGAAGTAGTTTTATTTTATTTCACCATTATAATAATGGTCGCCATAATTTAATATTGTTTTGATAAAACGACAGAGATACCATTTTTTGTCATATGGGAGGATGCATAATCTTAAATTTATTCAGAATTCCGAGCAGATTCATAGTTTCAAAAACAATGATATACCATATAAATTTAACGTATTGTTTGAAAAAAGTTAAAATTTTCGCTTCATATTTTAGATTAGAGCAGTCCCTAATACATTTTTGTAGATTTTTTTAGCACAAAATCATACCAGGTATGCATTTCAGTTCAACAGAATCATGAGTCAGGTTGAGGGCCGTGCATTTCGCCGGCGGTTCAGGTCTCACGGCCGGTAGTAAGGTGTACTTGCAAGGGTCCACTTGTTGTCCAGCAAGGTTCGTAGCCCTACAGATCAAGGAACCGTAGTCTGCTTCCGAAGTCGGCGTGAATGAAAGGATGGACCGGCCCGCACTGTCTATCGTGTATTTTTCCTATAAAAATTACATGTCCTTACAACTAGAAATAGTTTATTACAATTAACAATACATTATATTTTTTTCTGAAGTATATTCGCTCTTCATCAGACTTAATAAATTAATTTCCTTACTTTTAATTATATTAATACAAAATTACTGTTGACATCGTTAATCGTTTCGCGGCTTAATTTTGTAAGAGGATCTTGGTTTCCCTTTAAAGGTTTAACCATTTAACTAGCTGTTACTCCACCAATCGGCAGAGACTATACTAGGTACTCGTGTATCTAGCTTCCGTGGTGAGGTGGTGTTAGCAAATAAATTTCGAGCGTGAGTCTTAGAATATTCATATCCTGTTTATAATTGCTCGTATAATTAGTCGTAAAGTTAAGGCCAATATCCTCATCATCGTCATCAGCCTTCTTTCACCCACTGCTAGACATAAGCCTTTCTAATAGCACACCATAAACTAATAATCTCTACTCTCTAATAGCACGCTATAAAATCTAAACAATGTGTGTAGCAAGAAGGTTATCATAAATAAATTTTAAGTGACGTAATGAATTTATTGTTTATAATAATACGAAAAATAAACAAATTTGGTAAGATACAAACGAACCCGAATTACATTCGTATACCAAACGATTTTTTTTTGAACCGCAGCGAATGAAAGTACTCTTACCGGTTCCAACTCAGTGATCCCAAAAGAGTTGTTCAGTAACCACTGGAAGTTCTTGGGTGTCGGGAATGCATCTACTTCACACGTCACCCTTGCTGCTTCATTGATCGCTGCACCGACGATAGCCTGCCGAGTATTTTTGCATATCGGCTTGTCTATGAACAAAAGTATTTTTAACAGATTTATAACTAAATCGGAACGGTGTTTTATTTTAATTGTTTTTTTTGTAACTCTTAATGTAATGAACACTTTATTATTTTTTTAAAATACGGTAATTTCTGTTGCATTATTTCTATAACACAATCAACATCCATATTATTATTTTTAATATAAACATCTCTTCTTCAAATTATTCATCATACTTAATGGTTTGCGTTCGTTAAATATAACTTTTATCTGCGTGGTTTATGGTAAATGATAGCATTTAAAAATTAAGTGAGTCGCGGTATATTCTTGGTTACATCAATAAATCTGTTCACCAATAATAAATTGCGGCGATTTACACACGCGTTCTCTGATGAGTTAAATTAATTGCACAATTATGTGTATAACCAAATCATTAACTGAACGTGATCTGAATGAATTTACACATCCATTTAAAAAACTAATTTACTAAGTGTATTCCCCAATGTAATCGCCAATATTATTATTAATACAATTACTGTCATAAAAAAAAACCTTTTTTTATGGACCACTTTTAAAGAGTCCGAGACAGTCGCTAGAGTGGTCTTTTATCCAATACGAGTCACATGCAGTACGTATCGTTATTGAATTACATTGGCTAGTAAGTGGTGCAGGGTTGTCTATATATTTTGTGGTAGCAATTTCCAACGTAGTACAGTAACTTTATAGTTACACGCAAGTCAGTGTAGGAGCATTGTGCAGCCAACAATAAAATTAAAAGCACAAGCAAAGGTTTCCTCGCGTCTTGACACCACAAAGCATAATGGAAAATTTTATTTTTATATTATGCTTTGTCGTTTTGAAATGTTGCTATCGAAAGGCTAAATAGTATTTAGTGATTTTTATTAAAATACTGAAATTCTCCGGTCGAATTAATGCTCCAGATTAGTAATATAAATTTAAATATTTATCGAACATGTGGAAAATGGTTGCAGCGAATAACATACCAGGAAGTGAACATTTTCATACCAAGATCTAGCAAAACCTCCCATCTTCTTCTACGTCAAGTCAACAGCTGATCATTTGACACTGATCAGCCCTCGTGGTGAAAGGATTAAGTCGCAATGTCCAGGGTGCGCCGGGCAGTATGTGTTTTTTGTATACTAGACACAATCACCGGTCGGGAAGGCTCCTTTCAAGCATCCCAAAAACATTCCATAATTCAGTATCGTACAGGCCTAATTCTTTATTATCGATCATCACAAAATGATTATAAAAACTTCTTCATAAAAGGTTAAAGTCAAATAAATGAAAGAAACTTAAAGCTGTATAGATGAAAGAAAGTTAATTCCTGACTATCAATTTGGCTTTAGCGAGAAACATTCCACAACATACTACGTAGATAGGGCAACAACTGAGATATAATGATCTCTAGAAGAAAAGAGAGTTTGCATAACAAATTTGCGCAACGTTTTACTATTACTATAACAGTAATCCTAAACGTTGCGCAAAATTTTGTTAAGGTATGGCACAAGAGCCTCATAAATTTCTTTGAGAACACTTTAGAGTCTATTTTAGAGTTGTAACTAATTTCAAAGAATTTTTAGAGTAAGCTAGGACGATGTGTATTCGGAACTAAGGAAAATAAAAGCTGGTGTACCATTGGATAGTGCATTGGATTCGGACCTTTACTTATAAAGTACACCTTTGATATCCCAGTATTAGAAGAAAGATTTATGCGACTTTTGTTGACGATACAGATATCAAGACCTCAGAAGCATTTCACAAGGAAGTGGTCAATAAATAAACGGCATTAAATCCGTGGATTGAGAAATTTCAAAGACCTAATTTTCACCCGCTTTACATAAATAAGAATGTGGTATCACAGGAAAAAATTGTTAAATACATAGGAATGACATTACGCGTATAGGATTGCTGAAATGCTCGAGTAAGGAAAAATGCAAGAACTAGAATATGACAATAAAAACTGAATAGTGTTCTAGGTTAACATCCTTTATTGTCCGATCCACGCATAGGTAACTACCTAAAAACGTAACTTCAAGTAAACGTAACTTCTATAATCTTCGAAGAGGTAGGCAGAGGAATGCAGAACATTCTCACGTTTCATCGGTTAAGTTTACATCCCACTATGGAATTATCGGGCACATATCCAGACTTCGAATCAATACGAGAAAATCTAAATTAGAAAATTTTGTAGTGTTCAACCCGGGATTGGCAGTCGCACTTGCAACAAACAAGACCATCGAGGCAGTCCGTCTTATAGTACCTACTGTACCTATAGTACCTAGTGTTACATAAAACCCTATGACGATATGAACTTATGGTATTTATTTGTGGGGTTTTTCCTTTTAAATTAACATACAGATTATTTATTTAACGCTTCCAAAGAAATTACAAATGGATATCGTAAATGCACATGGTAGTGTTATGTTTTTATTTAGTGAAATCACAAAGTAAAATAACTTTTACTATACTCATGGGATTATATTACACTACCCTGCCTACCATTTCAGCTAATACAGGCACGAAGAATGGAATCGAAACAAGAAGATGAGGGAATTGAAACGAGAAGAAAGAATGTCCATCTATTAAGACCATAAACAAAGTAAATGTTTTTAAAACATCTCACGGAAATCTACATAATCACAAATGTATTCATCTTTGAATCCTTTACCATTGAGTCAATAATCTACAGAGCTTAAACAAAAGACGAGTAGAAGCTCAAAACAATGTTCAATATATTTTTAATAATATTATAATTTGAAAATATTAGTTAGGTACCCGATGTTCTCTGCATATCCTTTAAGATCTTGTTGGGATGACAAAGTAATAATCTATAATGCCCCTTTGGTCATGTGCTTACAAACGCGACTGTTAATCGAGAGCCTTGGAGTGGTATTACTGAATTAGGCCGAGAATTATTGGGTTACTTTAACTTTCACTATAATAGTACGAAGTCTGAATTTGTATCCCATGCATGGCAATAAACTAGCCTTAATTCCATAAGGAGATCGAGTGTAACGTAATCTTGGAAGTGTACTTTACTCCTTTGCCTATCCTTTCCAGAAAATAAAGGCGTGATTTTTAACAAAACAACAAAAAATAACCATACAGAATAGTATTACGCTTGACTGCATCCGTACCTTCAATAAATTCCACATCACTAAAATAGCACGGACAAAAATACAAGGGCCATAATACAATACGTTAAAGTTAAATTACACTCGGAGCAAAAAGGGCTATCGAAAGTTTTTTACCTATACGCTCGTGTTGTAAAGTAGGATCTTCCCGAAGTTGTAGCCAGGAGTTCAATGAGGCGTCCAAAGGTTGTAACGAACAGTTATAGCGCATGTTTTTGTTCGTATTTAAGCTTATAGCAGCTATTTCTTCGCAAAGAATTAGAATGCCATTCGAATGTTCCACTTTAGAATGTTTTCTAGTATCGTTATGGATCATTGAGCGTGTTTCAATTTAACCAACTTTATAGTTAAGCGATTAGATTGGCAGTGGCGTTTTTGTGAACTACATATATATGTATTTATAATTATATGTTGTAACTATATATGTATTTGTAGCCTATATGGAATATTTTCATTTTGATTTATTGATATACAGGTAATGTAGATTTTTAAACTTTGACATGTTTAGATCAAATTTAAAATCTCTATAAAACGGAAATAAGAATTGAACAAACAAGGCTAGTTACGTGTTTATGAGTACTTGTGTAGTCTCACCTATTTCACATTTAATTTTGTGTTAAGTAAAAACAATATTTTTATTACCTATAAATACATTTTATGGCACAGTTTTTAAATAAATATATTTTTAAAAGCACTTTGTTATTAATTGAGATATTTTGTACCTATTACACCGACGTAAGCCATCACGTCTTATTTAGCCTTATAAATGTACGTTTTGGGAATCAAATGCTACGGACTGGATCATAACGAAATTCAATGATTATTTAGGAAAAAAAAATCATTTATTATTTATCAAAATAGAGTAACATTAAACTGTAAACAGTATTTTTGAAAATATAAATATTGGAAGCAGAAAATAAGCCACAAAAAATAGTTAACCTTATAAATGTGTTCATAAGCTTTAAAATATTATCAATCTGTATATATACATAAATATATATATACATATTCACAGTCTATTTATCCGAATAATAAGACTGTTTTAATTTCGTATTTCATATTTAATCATAAAGTTATGCAAATTTAATCGTCACAGTGAGTTTCACTTTAGTCGAACAATAAGTAATAGCTGTAAGGCATTGTTGGGCTCAAACAAAGCATAACTTGTAAGTTATCCAACAATAACTGCTCTGCGTAATAATTCGTATCCTTCGCGAGACTGGAATATAGACATGTAATGAATATATAGCATGGTTTCGCTAGAGACAACTTGGTGAATTGAACAATTTCCTGTATTTGATGATACTATTGTTGATTTGGCGAGGAATTGTTTGCTCTTTGTTTATTTCATAAATATCTTATTAACTAAGCAAATACAAATATATGATTTTTAATATACAACTTATTGACGATATCGTTTTTCTATAATATCGTAAATATTTTATTACACGAGGAAAAACAACTCATAATTGTAAGACATAGCAGTTTAATCAACCTATGTAAAACAAAGATAAACACAGTAATATTTAATTTTGCTGGTGTTTAACAAGACATGAACCATGACGGCAAGCGTAGCGAACAATGGAGTTACAATTTGGCGCTCACCTACAATATTGCGGGTGACATCTGACGATTCAGTACGGAACAATTTGGTCCCGGAACTCATGGGATATTTTGATAACGACGATAGTATGGAACGCTACTTACAAATAATTTGCAAGCTGACGGGCGGCGAGCGACCGTCGCCTTCGACGTTGGAAGCGGTACAAACGTATCTCCCGGCCTGGTGCCGCGAGACCCCCTGGAGCGCCAAATGTGCTGAGCCCGCAATCACGCCCGCCCGCTGATTGTGCGCTATAACTTGACCCTGCCAACAGAAGATTATGTTATAATTGGCCCTTTTAACATTTCTATTAAGTACCGCAGTAAATCTCCGCCGCTGTGCCGGTCTGAGATACTTTGTTTTCGTTTTAGTGTAGAATATAGGCGCGCCTAATCATAATTTGCAACTGTCATAAAATGTTCATGGCGAGAAAAATTATATTTATAAAAGGTATATATACTAATACATAATACAAATTAATTTTGTAATTTTCCACACAGATCTAGTCTTATTCGGCCACAAATTGAGATTTTGTTAACAAGTTATCCTCGTACCAACAACGGCTTAAAACTTCGCCTAACAGTCGACATGATTCAAACAACAAACTCTCCAACTATTGTTATTACTATAAATTGAATATAATCAAATTGCTTTATATACGGCCCGCTAAATTAAAGGTGAAATGATTTACTGTAGTTAAATTTTACCTTCGTGAAAGCACAAAGCTTATCTGTTTTCGTTGCTGACGGTAACAATGAAGATATTGTGTTAAATACATTTATACATATGTAAACGAGAAAACTGATTGACAACAACACAAAAAACACAAAGGCTCTTTGAATGACGTAAGTGGACACTAAGTATGGATATATGGAAATGTATCACTTAAATTATTTTCAATGGTAAAAATTTGGGGAGGGGGGAATTTGCCCGTCTAAAAGGTTTGTCGTTTATGCAACTGTTTTTTATATATGAATATATTGTAATATAGAATACTGTGCAAGCAAAGCCGCAGGTAAAAAATGGTAACTATATAAGCAAGCTACACAGAAAAACATTAGTATATTGCGAAAGTATAATTATACTACGATGCTATGAAGTTTGTATTACAATCTACGTGTCACATTTAACTAGAAACTTTATGTGTTATGTAGAACGTTAGAATTAAATTCAACCTATTTTTATTTAGGTATTTGTTATTGCGAACGATCTACTCCGCCGTCGCGTTCACAGTCAAACAAGAGGACAACGCTTGTACTCACGTTATGTTCCCAAACAACTTTGTAAGCCGACGGATGAGCGCGGACTGTACACTCGAAGTAGACGTCGTCGCCTTCCTCGATATCGTTCGGGTTCAACTTGGAGCCAAGCTGCAGGCTGACGAACGGCGGATCTAGTCGAACACAGATTTACATTATACAATAGGTTTTTAAATAACAATTGTTGGTACAGGTTGTACAGTGCTGAACTTTGAATACTGTACACTTGGAGGCTAAATTATCAATAACACCCGGTTAAATCATTTTTTTTTCTTGTACATAAGGTAGATGACAAAAGGCATTAGAATATTATTACGCTATGTAATATGTCAATTTAATGAAGGAATTTTTTTCTTATTTCGAAACACGAATGTAAGAGAATTTTAACAATAAATCCGCTTAGTTATTATCTTATCCAGTCATTTAGACTGGATGAGATAATAATTAAGTTTCATAATACGATAATTCATAATTCTCAATAACGATTTGTTTTAACGTACAAAAAGAGTTTTGTTTTAGAACTTCAAATGTTGCTACATAATACCAATCGTACGTAATAACTTAGTAATCTGGAGCAACAAACAGCTGTTTAACTGGTATGTTCATGTTATGTAAAGATCACTAAATGTTATCGATCAAACGAAATAAATTAACTATATGAGCAATTACTATAAACTATAAATAAACTATGTGAGTAAATTATGAAAATAAACTAGCAGTAGCAAATAAACAATGTGAGAAATTATGCAATTAAATATGTAGTATACTGATTTATGAACACAGGTGCCGAACGAGACCAAGACTCGCCTATCCTGATCAAATAAGGTAGATGCTGGCTGATTGGGGAAATAAGAAATCTACGAAACCGGCGCGCATTTATGAAGAGAGTGACTAAAGTAGAACAAGCGCGGTGGTTCTGTAAGCATAGATACACCTGGCGCACGGTGCTCTCGTGAGACACTTGCGGGAAGGAATGAACGCGTGTAGACGCATGAGAACGTGTTGGCGCTGGTGCATGTGTATGACCGCAAAAATATACATAACTCAAGCACGAACAAGTAGTTAAATAATCATATATTACAGTGTAAATTAAGTGTCATAGTAGTTTGCAAGGCAGAATTCTCCAGCTTAGGATGCGTCGCTCGGCAAGTGATTTCTCGCCCGTTATGTTCCATTCGCGGGATCCAGCGGAGGAACGACACCGTTTCATTGCGATCCTCAGAATCCTGCAATTAGGGTATTCAATTACATTACATTTTTTACGTTTAATTATTTTCATCGGATTTCAATAGATTAACCACTTTAAAATTAGGATAGTATTTAAAAAAAAAGAGCCAACTCGGCGATATATCGGTTCAGATGATTTCGTTGGTTTCTTTTCGCACATTATCATGATTCCTTCGTTGGAACATGAGACTCCTCTCAGAACGAGAGGGTTACGGCTATAGTCTTTCCATGTTGGCCAAAATCCAGTAAGCAAATTGCACAAGCCTTAGAGAACGTTTTCTATTATAACTCTAAGGTATTGCATTACGGTGATTGCACTTATTTATTGCACTTAAGCAAATCAATATAATGCAAAATAGATACCGTGGAGAGAGGCGTATTGCCGCGCGGCAACCACGTGGCAATCCATAATAATAATCTGACTCGGCAACGACCGTTCGCGGGTACAACATTATGTAAATGAATTCAGACGAAAACAGACTGTTCATTGTGTAGTGTTTTGATTGAACATAAAGTTATCTTATTACGGATTATAAAGTAGTCATATATGTCTGGTGCCTCGTGAAGGCGTGATACGAGTACGTAAGTTAGTGTCAACTAGGTTTTGATGCTCCAGACAAACGGAGAGTTATACGAGTATATTCCTAACGTATTTGGTGACCTTCAAGAGATGAGGATATCCGTATATTCTCCTAGTGACCCGACAGTTTTTAGAACGGGACATCCAAGGATTATAATATTACCTTTCATGTAAACGATCACACATATTATTTGGCTGGTAATAAAATTCGAACAATGACAGAGCACAACGGTACATGTTCTCGTGTTTCAGGCGTACATTCATTATCTTCAATGTGACATGTTAGTCTCTGTGTAATCGCTTTACAGTTTTACGTTTACGAGTTTCGGGCTCCAGGATTCACGAGTACAAATACCATATTGGGTTTGTGATTTATGTCGATACTTAATGTACATACATTCTTTATTTGACTGGGAGTATAAATTACATTTCATTTATTTTAATACAAGCCCTGACCTGATACAGGGTTTCGTAAGAAGCTATTAAACCCGCCCTGCCAGAACGCTGTACGGGGCGTCCTATCTAGGCACAAATTAATGCCTTGACTCCCAAGGGGAAGCAGCGTAGGCGGTGCGAGAAGGCGTGCTGAGCGAACCTCAGCTGTAAGGTTACAGGCCTCGCTGGGGCAAACCTATGTCCAGCAGTGAACTGTTACATGCTCATGGTGACGATAAACACTTGTCCCTAATTGTAAAATACTTTTTGTATAAAAAACAAATGATAGTATTAACGGTGTGCAAATCACCACATAGTATAGGACAAAGTCGTCCGTCCATTCTGTCCGTCTGTTCCTAAGCTTCCTTCTTTAAAACTACGCAAAGGATTTTCATGCAGCTCTCGTTGTTATTTAGAGAAGTAACATAGGTATAATGAACTGTTAATTAATAGTTAAGGGGTAACAAGTTCGCCGGGTCATCAAATACGGTAATATTTGATGCTTAAACAGCGAGGTTCGTTATAGATAAACCAAACAAGATAGCAATATATTTACTTTGTATACATTTTTTCTTAGTTTCTTTCAATATTAGGGATTTACTTACTTTTTGTGATTTGCTTGTTTCCATTGGTATATTGTCCATGAACCAAGTAATAATTGCTGGTGGTCGAGCACCCACCGCACGGCACGCGATATCTGCCCTTATTCCTACTGATAGGGGCTGCTCTTGAAGTAATATTTCTACAAATAACGGTCGTACTGCAAGAAAAAATATAGCATATACGAACTGTTTATAACGCAGATGTTCGTGACAATAACATTAACAGTCATCAGTTAGGAATACTGCCTGGAAATAAAAATAGAAAAAAAATCCTATTTTAAAATAGCACAGTAATGTAAGTCATAAACCATAAAAAGTTTTATTAAAATCTACATCTCTTCATCGACCATCGACATCTCCTCGAGTACACTATAGATCTTTAAATATATAAATGTGTAACCAGAGCGTTGCGGAAAAAATCACAAAGTAATAGAGATTATTGTGATAATAGTAAATAATTTCTTATTTTTCCGACGGGCCAATGGTGTAGCGGCAAAACAATGGGAGCGCAAATAAAAACTAATGGCGTTTCATGCCGTGAAAGGACACAAAAGAATTCTGTAAGCCGCCGTCATATCTGATATAATCTCATGGACAGACATGCCGGTTGATCTAGGTTAATCGCATGGATTTGCGCGGTCTCGTTTTGTAATAACATGAAATGAGAGTTTGTAGCCAGGTGACTGCTGACTAAGGGAATGTCGCAATATGAAATTGCCGCTTTGTTCCTTTGTATCATTCACTGCGACGTTTAATGGCGCTCTTTTCATAGCATAGTTATAAGGGCGTTGCAAAATAATTTGGTTTTAATTTTGAAAGAATTATGAACTAATAATAATCGCTTTTAAGACAACGCTATGATAATACAATGTACATTGAATTTCGCCATAGCGTGCACACGCAAATTTGAAAAATCATGTTGTATGTAAATCATGTTTGTCGTCAGTAATGTATTGTACATCAACGCACAATACATTACTGTCCGTAAATAAAGATATTTACCTACATAAACTATAAATTTAATGTTAAAAAAATATTTAAATTATAATTCAGAAACGGTGAAATAAGAAATAAAATTTAAGAAGGAATACGAACACAAGTCGCTCAGACAAGTTTTGCCAACCTTTATAAAAGATCCGACAAGGTATTATCCTTGTCTCTTAGCGAGCACAATATACGAGATGACTTGTGCGCTGTCACCGTTCATAATGCTCCAGCGCGGTTAGTCACACTAATGTCCGCGTATTAGTTTGCGGGCGAAAAGCCAAGTAACATAGTAGCAAACTTAAGAAACTACGAATTATACTGCGCTTGAAGACATTTTTACACTTCACCTGTATAATATAAGTAATCTTCATATTCATACAATGTAATGCTAATTAATGTTATGTATTTTTCACATTATAACATTATAGTACGCAAGATAAATATACCTACTTTAAGAACACAATAATAATTCAATAGGCTCACCCTATTACATAGTGGGACGTAAACGTAACCGGTGAATCGTGGGAATGTTCTGCATTCCTTTGCCTACCCCTTCGGGGATTAAAGGCGTGAAGTTACTTTTGATGAAAAGTAATACCTAAGTTAATTTATGTTAATACAGTGGTGATGTTCCGCCGGGGTGGCAGGCCGGAAAACCTCCTCGTGTGCCCAACTCCTGCTTGTCCCTTTGGATGGAAACATCCGGGGGGAACGGCAGGCTGTTTGGGACGGTCCACCCTGGGCACAGGTTATAGGTTTCCTTCTGTGAAATCTATTGCTTGTGGCGAATGTTCTGGCTGCGACGGGTTCAACCACTCATTTGTGTGAGGGTTGGACAGGCAAATTTGCCAACCGCGACACATCGTAATCCTGACTTGGGTGTCGTGGTCATGTCTCGCGACCCAACGTCAGGAACGAGGGTCTTGGCTTAACCG
>DWEI01000124.1:0-27794 GCA_018245875.1 Mysoria ambigua | reverse complement strand
CAGGTATACTCATTACACACATACATTACAGGTATACTCATTACACACATACATTACAGGTATACTCATTACACACACATACTCATAGCAATGTTATGTATTGCTCAAATTGAAAAATAATATCTACGACAGATTATATATCGAAAAGAAACAAGGCTCATCATGTTCTGTGGATTAAAAAAAATTAAATTTACAAATGTAAAAATGAAAACAAAAATATTTTATATTACAATAAGTAGTGGGAAATAATTGGTGATTAATCTGATACTATCTGTACGTTAGACTAATATGTAGATAGATGTCTATTGGAATTTTTAATCTTATAGTAGTATAGATGTATGACAACTGCAAGTACTGTGTGTTTCAGTTCAGCTGCAAACTGCATACATTTACAACATATTAAAACTAAAAAGAAAGCAGGATTTTGTGAGATACACAGTATGGCTTTCCATTTAATATATACTCTGTGACAGTTTTGCATTCAATAGAAGTATGCAGTAATAGCTACAAATCTTTTATCTAGGAAACTCTGTTCTATTTCTACTGACCCTCCCACCTCTTGAGCTATTGATAGTATCTGTAAAGATAAGGAGAAAATCATTAACAAATACAATGTATTGACAAGCTCATAACCAGATTTTCACATTAAAATCCAATTACTTATTTAAAATAAATTGCTTTAGGGTATTTAAGCACTGGCCACATTATTAACAAGATCTTCAGTGTTGCCATTATCTACAGGCGACAAAGATTATTGGCCTTTTTGTAACCTTAAAAATGAGGAAATATTTATATATATTTTAAACAATTAAGTCTGTCAATATTTGAAGCTTACTTGATCTGATCTTGTGTTCCTTGGCAAGTACATGGCAACATTGTTCGAAATCATTTGTGCAGCTTTCATCAATTCTGATGCTGATTTCGGTTCCAACATTGTTTCAATGTCGTAGACTTTGTTCTGTACAATAAAAAATACAATTTAAATTCATTTTACAAATATTTTTTTCAAATTTATATTAAGTCTGTGAATACTTTAATATATAATATCAGCATAGCACTTGAACGATGTCTGTTGTTGACTGTTTCTGTGGTTATCAAACCTGTAGAGAACAATACAACTATTTTCTATGGCGTAGTGATGATGCTATTATAAGTCAACAATAAAAATAGTTGAGCCTCAAAATGAGATTCTATCACCAATAACATATACCCACTTGCCATTTCTTATGAAATAGGCACCTACCCATACATTATATAATGTTACAGTAAAATGAATGTGACTCACAGTTGAATACTTGGGGCCTCCCCACGGTGGACTCAAGAACACCATATCCGCTTTTATCTTTGGCGCCAATTCGAAGAAGTCTCCAACAATGAACTCGATGCGATCCTCCACACCGTACACGCTGGCGTTGTGCTTGGCCAACTCTATCTTGGACGGATCTATGTCTATTGCAATCACTGTAAAAAGAAAATTAATATGGAGAAATCACACTACGATAGTTGTTCATACTGTGGTAGAAAAAGCATTCAACATGTTTTGTCGCTGCGTGTTTCTTGTGACACTCGACCCTGATCCCTAAGATATTAATGAAATATATTGTACCTTTGCCGTTGGTCCTCGCGAACTGTATTGTGTTGCCGCCGGCGCCGCAGAAGCCGTCCACCACCACGTCGTACAGACACTTGTTCGCGATGTGCCACGCTACGTTCTCAGGGGTCACGCTGAACCAGCTCTCGAGGTCCAGCTTTATGCCCTCATCGAACCTGAATTGCATATACCCACGAGACAGTCAATATATATGGACCGCAACAATATAACTTTAAAAATATCAAACAGAGCAGTCTCTATACCTATGGAACAATGAATGACGCTTCTTCCAGTACTTCATCATCTTGGGCTCGCCGCGTATGTCGGCGGGCACGTCGGCGCCGGGCCGCGCGTCGTCGTGGCGCGCGTGCCGCTTCTGGCGCCGTCTGCGTTTGGTTTCCGCGGCTGCGGGACAGATTGAACGAATGTTAGTGGCGTCACATCTGGAGCGGATACCTATGGGGGATGAGAACCTTACTATTCTAAAATGCTTAAGTTCGAACGGATTCATACATATCTTCAAGTTCATATCGATTCAGATATTAAACATAGGCAGTTGCTCAAAAGATCGTCTATACAAGAATAACAATCAGAAACGCCTGGGTGAAGTTGCCATTTATGCCAACCAGTTTATGCCAACAGCATATTTACAAATTCGCCTTATATATTTCGATTATTGATATCAGATTTGATGCTAACAGAACCCCAAGCTAAATGACTCTCTACCATAGCCGACCTCAACATCCATTGGACCGAAGTCCGACTATAGCAACAAGTCAGTGACGGCGGTAAAGCTGTCGGCTTCATCTCGATACATTCGCTTACTTACAGCCCGCTTACTCAAAAGTAACGTTACATTACAGTATCATAGGATGCCGCATTGTTATCAAAATGACCTGTAAACATAGTCATATAATTATAATCGTTGTATGTAAAAATATATCTGAAAAAGTATAAATAAAAATACCGAAAACACTATGAGTGCAGAGATGATAATTGCAGTCTTGCGTAGACGAAAAACTACTACAAGAGTGCTAAAAGGTCAACGTTTATTTACTGCAAAGGGTATCCCTGGGTATCCTAAGCAAGAGACATTATCACATCGCTAGGTAGTTGCTATGCTTATCAAAGTATTATTACTTTGAAGGCGACGATCAATTATAGTGTTCACCTTGTAGCATATGCATTGAAGCATTATCCGATTTTTATTTGGTAATATTTATACACAACAGACTAGTACAACCATCTACAGAAACCTGTGTTGCTATTAAAATATCATATTTAAATCACAACAGAATAATAAACTTAACCCGCTGCAATACACACTCACCAGTACTTTTGACGGTACCATCAACGGTTTGATCCTCTCTGTTCTCCTGGGCGTCACTGGACGACTCCATGTCCTGAGGAAGTTCCACATTCGATGCTTCTAAAGCGCTTATGTCATTGGCAACGTTTGTCATTTCATGTTCTTCATCCACAGTCGGTTCCGCTGTGGTATTGTCTGTTGGATCTTCGAAGCTTTGTTCTCGCGTCTGGGCGGCTGATTGCATTTCTCCGGTGTCTTCGTCTTCCGTCTTCATTTCTTTATCTTCTTCTGACTCGTGACACTAAAGAACGGTAAATTTTTATTACAATGAAACTTGATCTGTGCTTATATGTATAATAAATATGAGTAGTAAAATTGTAGCCCACAACAATTAAATGATCTCTCAGATTGAACAATCGATAGATTTAAAATGGTGATATGTGTACGATTCTCAATTTTATTACTGGTCAATAACCGCGTATGAGGCGCCACTCATATTACTAGACTATTTGATTTCAGTCGCTCCAGATCGCGAAGTACACAATTAGGAACGTTTCATAAATTGCATTTAATTCAGTCAGTCTGACATATTTTTTTTATGAATGTATAATAAATTGTTATTATATAATAAATAAATATATAATACATATTTTTTATTTGAATAATAAAAAATAATTAATATACAAACCCCTATGCTACTTTTAAATTTTAAGGAATAAATGATAATAATGAATATTTCCATGCTGTCTGTGCAAGTATATTGAGAGTTCGACTTTAGCACTTATTATTAGGTAGTAGTGGTTAAGCCTGGCCAAGTACTTTACACCTCTATAACCATTTCACCAGCATTGACAAAATATAATAAATAAACTGGAAATATTACCTCGATAATTATGTAGAGAAAACGAAAGTCTAAGAGTATCGAATACGTGATATTTACCTGATAATTACTTATGGGATTTCCGTCGTCATCAAAATAAGTTTTCTTTGCTAGGAACTTTTTGAATCGCGGCGGCCGCAATTTGTGCAAACGTTTTCTAAACAGTAAATCTCCTTTAGGCATCTTGTCCACTTCTAAACGAAAGCCCATAATTTCGAACGTGGACTTAATTTTTTCCGAATTATCTTTTTCAAAATCTTCATCATACTCGTGGCTGCAATGTAAGGGTCCAATATTGAATCTACATCTTTAATAGTCCCTGGCCAAATAAATCGCTTGGAATTGAGACATTATGTAAAATCTAAAGTTCACCAAGTTGAATTTGAGAGAAGGCGCACACAATACAATACACTTTATTGTACACCACATAGACATACAATAATAATTAGCGCTTCAAATAAGCTATTACGAAAAAAAAAATACTTTTTAGCTGTTATTACCTACCTTCTTTTCAATGTCATCGACTTCTCCTCAGGAGGCTCGTCATCTCCATCCTCATAACTACATCCCGACAAGTTATTTTGATTGATCGAACACTGGGCATTCTGTACGGCACCACCAGTTGACTCAACTGTTACCGGCTCTGTATTCTTTGTATCATTCCCATTATCATCACCACTTTCCAATACTTGCTTAGAATCACAGTCCTCCTTTTGTTCTTTTAGCAAACTTTGTAATAAAACCCCAACGGAACCAATAACGCGTGAACTTTTTGCCCTTTTGCCCCGTTTTCGAGTTTTCTTAGCCTTCTCCTCAACATTCGGGGTATCAACTTTTATATAATCTCCTACAACAGTAGGACTATCGACTGTTTCGGATTGCTCTTCTAAACATGTTTCAATTGTTTTAGTTTCGTCTTCTAAATTTATCACTCCAACTTTGGCCTGAACTTCAATGACTGAAGGGATTTCTTGTGAGTTGCCTTCACTGTTCTCGCATTCGATGTCCAATGCTCTATCGTCTAATATTTTATCTATGAGGCTGATTTTACTCTGATCCTTCTTTTTGTTCTCATGACATTCGATATAGTTAGCATAATGCAAAGCGTATTGCTCGCCAAAATGTTTCTTCCATAAAAACTGCCAGTATTGTTCTGTATCTACTTCTTCCGATGGTATGAGATCCATGTTCTCGTCTATATTCGCGATTCGAGTTTGATCATGAGATGGATCTTCGGATGTTGAAGATGATACACTGTAATCGTCGGTTGGTGACGACTCTGAGGTAACATGGCTCGAAGTGATGTCATAGCTGGAAATAGTAATTTTAGTGACATTTGTCATTGAATCAGTGCCTTCGAATGTTTTGGGACTCACTATTCTTTCATGTTCGGAACAAGATCGTCGCCTAGAAACTGGTATCCAAGTATCATCTTTACTATCAGATATCTCAATAGCCTTTTCATTTCGCTTAACATCTGGATTACTTTTTTTGTAAGGATTAATTTTTGAATCATAAGAAAATTTTCTTTCTCGTGCATTCTCCTTTTCTTCTGCAACTTTAGGACTAAAATCAGATTGGTTGTAAATTGAATCTAATGAGTGTGGCTTTGGTATATTGTTGTCACCCATTAATATGTCATTATTTTCATCCAAGTATGCTGGGTTTATGTAGTCACTGTATCTTTTAATCCACGATGCCCATATCAGTCTTTCACTATTAGTAGACCAGAACTTCTCCCAGGTGGTTTCTGCTAAGTAATTTTCATCTGTATCTGGTGTTGGTTGATAGTCAAGGTCCATTTTTTCTACATAATCTGAGTGACAATCTTGGTATGTCAGATCAGCCCCACTGTCACTGGGTTGTAATGCGTGGGACGGAGCTATTTGGATCTGCGCTGGATCATGTTCATCAGTAGAGCAGTAATTGTCTGTGTGAGATGCACTGCAATAACAACTGGCTCCTTCATCTTTCTGTAAAAATATTTATTTCCTGTCTTAAAATATGTTAATTTATGATATTTCTGTAAATATGGCACTGAATATAAAAAAGCTTTTAATTTCAATAACAAAACCAAAAATATAGGCAATTTTCCACTTAATTTAAACTTTAAAACCATTACTGCCTCGTTGGTCGTGTTGGTTGCAAGTGTGAATGCTGATAGGGAGATCCCGGGTTGAACACTACAAAATTTTCTAAATACAAAATCTTCTACTAGAAAGTAAAACATCTAATTTTGATTACTTTGAAATATACCTTTTACTGATTTAAAGATATATTTTACTGATTTAAAAAGTAATAAGTTTGTCATTGATTTAATTTTTAAAGGATGTTGTTTTAATTACAAACATAACTAATTGAAAGAAATGGCTTTACAAATGTTTACCTCACACTTAACCTTATAAGATGTGTCCACAGAGAAGTGCACGTGGGAATGCTCGTCACACTCTTGTGATTGAGAGTTGTGACGGACATCAATGTCACTTTCACTGCCATATTCTTTATCTGTATAGTATGTTTTGACTCCATCTCTAAAATATCATCAAGGAAATTAATGAATGATACAATTTTAAACTTGGCAAAACAATTACAGGGTTAAGGTATTTTTTTCTATATATATTTCTTCATTATTAGTACTTCAAAAATAAGTTTACTTCTCCATGGTTAGTCAATAAGCATAGTACAACACTGCAGAGGAGTGTTGTTGCTAAGCAGTATTTTCTAGCTGTTCCCCATACAGTTTCTACACTGGTCTTCAATTAATACAGACACAGATACCTTAACACATTCTCACAACAATGTGATACATAGTGTAAATCACACCACTCCTCGGGTGGTATCTTGGGTACAATGAGTCTCCAATACACACAATGTTTGTGCTGAGTAACACAGTTGGCACTATCAGTTATAACATATATTTGAGTATAACAAACATTGAATTTAACTGTAATAAAGATTATTCTTACTTTTGCTTCCCTTTGCCTTCTAAACAGTGTGTTATTATTTACTTCAATATCGACAAATATATAGTGTGTGCTATAATACTAGGCATAGATGCAAGTCAAGCTAGTGATGATTCAACTCAAATTCCTCACATAAATACATTGACAAATATTATGTATTATGTTCAATTTCTTAACCATAACACTTATTAATATGTTTGTAGTAACCTATGAATTCTTTAACAGACCCTTAACAAAAGTAGGTCAAGTTTGGTTTACTTGACACAGTTATCACTTCAAACACCCCCTAACATCAGCATTAATATTGATCATTAAATTTGTAACAGAATTAATACATAATATATTACAAACCTTATAAATGTTCTGCTACACAAACAGTATATATAATTTTCTTCAGAAATTTCATTTTCATCTCTTAAATTGAAATGAAACTCGGCCAAAGGCTCCCATCTGTGATAATGATCATAAAACTCGGACATCATGACTGAAACTCTAAAAGAAATGCAATTTTCGGCAGTTTTGAACAGAACAAGGTAATTATACAATTTTATTTCATGCTTATAACGAAAACCTCCAAAAATCGAAACCACCCCCGCTGTCACTTCAGTGACATTGACAAAATCATTGCAATAAAGCTACAGAGGGTTGCTATAACAATGTTTCGTATAAGGAAACTGTCCTATCCAATTTTGAGGATTATACTTAATTGATTGATTTCGATCATTAACTTATACTTACTCTCGACCACCTGTTGAGAATTGTTAAAGAAAGTTTGATGCTCCTAATCTTTATCTTATTTATTACATTATTAGACATTAAGCGCGTATCTGGTCGTCAGTCTTAAAATTGGTCATTTCGTTTGAATTTCCTTTCGTGTGAATTGAACTATGTAAATGCTAAAAACTAGAATGTTTGATGTTCGTTAAAACAACCGTTTTTATATACCTGTGGAATATATGTTTTTATAATATCACTGTCATAATTAATGTCATTGTCACATGTGTTTTATGAGTATTGTAATATCCACGTTTTAGAACATTTTTTGTTGTTTTTACTAGTGTACCGTTGCAATATATTTATTTACAATAACTATAAATACATGAAATAATGGGTAAGAAAAACAAAGATTCTCTTGGAAGGGCACTAATTAAAGACAGATTCTCCAAGAACCGACATCGAAGACATGTCGAAGATAATACCATGGTAAATAACATTTGTAATCTTATATGATTAACACATGTATATATAGAAATACTTATACTTAACTAACATTTCATCGTTTTAAACAAATGTGTCTTGTAATGTAAAATGTCGTTCGTAGATTTAGAATGTAATAACAAAAATAAAGGGAAACTACATTAAAGACAAACACTACTAAAGTCCTTAGATTAAAATACTGTTTTAATGGTGGTGTTGTTGTTTTGTGAATTTTTTTTTAAATGTACAACATTCTATGGTAATGATAACTAGGAGAATTGACTGACCATATAATTTCTTTAATTGTGATAAAAAAATCCTTGCCTCAAGCAAATAAAAATTGAAAAATTTTTACTGTGTGTTTAACTTAGAAAAAAGTGATTTCTTTTCCTATAAATAGTATGCTGATTTTTGAAAAAATCACCGTCACTGTTAGGTCTGAAAATACTTATTAGTGAAGAAAACATTTTAATCAGAGTGTCTTTGGATTTGTCTTAAGGTTTTCCTATTCAGCCACATTGTTTTCTCATGTGTTTTTTCTGATGTGATCAGCTTATCACGGGGAATACAAGGATAATTAAACTTTATGTAGAATTGATTACCCATTGTGGTGAGAAGATTTGTGCCATTATATGTTCATACTTAATTTAACTTAGTTTCCACTCTTTTCATGGACATGGAAACACAAAGAATTAAAATGCATTATTAACATAGCTGTGTAGATCATAAATGCAAATGATGCTTATTTACAAACTTATTTCTAGCTTCACACTACGGAAGTAAATGATGGGTATGAGTGGGGTCGTCTAAACCTACAATCAGTGACAGCTGAGACCTCATTGCAAGAATTTTTATCTACAGCTGAACTAGCACAGCGGGAGTTTATAGCTGAAAAATTAAATGTGAAGTATGTCAAATCAGCACCGTCAGAAGTGGAACTAGTCACATCACAACCAAATTTTGATGAACCATTGACTGTGCCTAGAAGGTAGTATAAAGAATCCCTAAAATATTTTAATTCTTTCTTGCTTTTTATTTTATATGATTGTTACATTTGATTTTGTTCGTGTTTTGTGGTTATTAGCGCTTGATATAAAATAAATTTCAGACCATTATGGAGACCGGGTGTGACAGCAGAAGAACAGCTGGCAAAGGAGAGAGATGCATTCCTGGATTGGAGAAGACATCTTAATGATCTTCAGACAAAGCTGGGAGCAGCTGTAACTCCATATGAAAGAAATTTAGAGTTGTGGAAACAGTTGTGGAGGACATTGGAAAAATCTGATGTGGTTTTAATATTGCTAGATGCACGAAACCCTCTTTTATTCAGGTAATAACTAACATATGCTAGAAAATAACTACTTGAAACATCAATTAGAATGCAAAGACATACACAGAAAATATATATTTCACTTTCCTTTCTAATTAGACAGAACACATATTTTCAACTATCGATAGGAATTTTCTTACAAGTCATTAATATTTTCTTACAAAATACATAAACAGCAATCAGCCATAATCAGCCAATTATTTAAATTGTGAGTCTGTTGTCTTTTATTTATCAACAATAGCTTGAATTTAAGCCATTTCTAGATCAATGTGTAAGATAATTATTTGATAGCTGAGGATAATATTTGTAAACAGCATTAAGCTTTTCCAAACTGCCATTATATCTTATAAGTTTCAAATAATTAATTTAAGAGTACTAAAAAAAAGCTATAATTACTCTAATGGTATTGCCATATTGTAAAAACTAGCGTAAATGATGCAAATTGCATTATCACTACTGACAGTTGTTAATTTCGCAGGTCAGTTTCACTGTAGTTATGACATAAATAATTAATTTGGCCAACAATCAGACTACTCATAATTATGTCAGAAGCAAACTTAAACTTATGGGGCAGATTTTTTCGTTAAGGCCTAAAACGATTTTTAAATGCTTGATTATTTATTACGATTGTTTCTTAATCATACTGACACATAGTAGTAATAATGCCAAAATACTTCGTGAATCAAAATGTTTTATTTAAAATATACTTGCAAACAATTTTTCTGAATAATCAATATGAACTTCCAGAACCAACTTCTCAATGTGATATTGAAAGCATAGATGTAAAAAATTTACTATAAACTATAATTATGCACAAAATCAGAAACAAAGGAGTAGTATTGAGAATGATACAAATCTATATCAGATACTTATAGCAATCACTATTAATCTTGTATATCAAATACAAGATATATTTTAAAATTCTTATTTACAGATGTATGGATCTAGAAAAATATGCAGCTGAACAAAAGTGCAAATGTATTTTATTATTAAACAAAGCAGATTTAACCAGTGAATATGTTAGAAAATGTTGGGCAGATTATTTTAATAAGCAGGTACTTCATAGTAGTTCCTATTTGTCTATTGTACTATGACAAATATTCTTCGTATACAATTTAAACTCAATTATTTCAAATGTTATTTAACTTTGATCACACATTACAATTTGATAAATAAAATTACAGAATATTTCCATCATATTCTTTTCTGCTGCAAAAAGTATAAAAGAAAGAAAAATATCAGAAGACGATGAAAAAACTTCAGAGAAAGTAAATGAAGATTCTGACACCGAATCAGCAGATTCAGAAGATGACGCAAATGAAGAACAAACAGATTCTCTAAAAGAAACAGAAACTGACATAGAAATATTTAAAAGTCAACTGGCCGTTATAAATGAGGCTGTATCTAAGACTGCCAATAAATTAGATACTATACAAGCTGCCTTGGACAAAGTCATTGATAATATAAAACTTGGAAATCCTATTGATGATTTTATTAATTCTAATCAATATGTAGATGAAAATGAACATTCAAAAAATAAAATCAATGATAAAAGTGATCCCATAGAACAAGTACAGAATACACATGAAATATTTGACAGAGATAAATTATTAGAAGTACTGAAAATGCAAAAGGTTGTTAACCTGAAGAACCCACCTCGAGTGGCTGTGGGCATGATTGGTTATCCTAATGTAGGGAAGTCTAGTTCTGTCAATGTTTTGATGCAAACTAAGAAGGTGAGATATAGGACTCCTGTTTCATTAATTGATTGTTGAAAATATTGTTTTAATATCTTCATAGTATTAGGTTCATTTTATATTATTTCATCAATTTATCAATACTATCTTGAATTGTTTAATGTTCATAAAATTTAATTATCTGTCCATATATTTGTCTGTATTAGTATTATTTCATTTCAATAATAATAATCGTCATGTTCATAGTTGATCATGAGTGAACAGCCATTATAACGAAATGACTAGTTCAGGTTGTTCCGAGCATAATTTGATCATATTTTATCAGATTTTGTTGCTGCTCAGGCTTCGCCAAGTACCTCAATATTGTACTGTTCTTATTTATAAACTATGTGAAATATTCATGTTACTGTGCTAACCAAAATATTGAAAACATTAATAGGGCAATCTTTGCTGTCATTGTTTAACATATACATATTGGAATGTAGCAAAGGGTAGACAGAGGAGTATAGTACACTACACACCCATATTTCACAAGTTATATTTCCCACCATAGAATTGAAGACCACTCAATTATTATTTATTTTTAATATTGTACATTGATTTCCACTCATTTCCCCCCACTGTCACACACAGCTAAAATGAAATGCTGGTACTAATTTTCCATCAGGTGAGCGTAAGCTCAATGCCAGGCCACACACGTCACATTCAGTCGCTTATCCTGGATGACGACATAGAATTACTGGACTGTCCCGGCCTCGTGTTGCCGGCGTACGCCGTCGCACCCGACCTGCTGCTGACCGCAGTGCTACCTATAGATCAGGTATTTGAATTTTCAAACACTACGGTTTAGATTTGGTTTTAATAGTAACCTTCGTTTATAATTGAATATTATCTTTCCCCCGTTATCGCTTCCAACTGATTTTGATATCACCATAGTGTTTCAATTTATAAAATTATATAGTTTTTAATATGTCTAGAGTTATCTTTACAGTTGTTATAAAAAATATATTAAGGAATATATATTGGTAAATAATTACCTTGATCACATTTGTACATTTTTTTACCTGTACATCTAAATCAACACATCAATTTATTTATGACCCATGACTAGAATGAATCATACAGTGCCATCAGAGATTGACGTTGTAACCTTCAGGAAGACGTCTTGTGCACGGTCTGACATGAACTGTGCTACTGCAGATGCGGTCGCACGACGCCGCGATGGCGCGCCTGTGCCAGCTGGTGGCGCGGCGCACCTTCGCGCAGGAGTACGGGCTGCTGTTGCCGGAGTTCGACGGCAACGACACGGACTACAAGAAGATACTCACTGCACACGCTTGTGAGTTATACAGGCAGCCATGTCTCGGGTTGTACAGGCCAATATGATCGAACATACGGTGATACATGAAGCTTTTAAGGAGGGATGGCTTCTGTGATAAAAATCATTACGATATATAAGCTCTTGTTCGATCCTACTGTGCTACATTAATTATAGTGTTCCAGATATATTGGAACTTTCGTGTACCAATAAAATTCTGAAAATTTTCACAAATACAGCTAAATCAGTCGACTACTTACATATCAGTTAATCGTTTACATACAAACAAATTAATGTTATTATTGTACACATGTATTTAACAGGAGGATATTTCAATAACTGTTTATCGCTCAGTCAACCGCGGCTTCATGACGGCGGCGGGCCAGCCCGACCAGTCGCGCTCGGCGCGCATGTTCCTGAAGCACGCGGCCAGCGGGCGCCTGCGCTGGGAGCGGCCGCCGCCGGGCTGCGCGCCCGCGCCGCCGGAGCGCCGGCTGCCGGCCGGCAGCGAGACCAGGAAGCCCACGCCGCGGGAGGCGCGGGCGGTCGAGGTGGGTCGTGGCACTGGTAAAAATGTCACCACGCCTGTACTCCACCGAATGTTTCCCAGTTTCCCAATTATACTATATGTGTATGTTACTGTTATTTTATTTTATCATTATTTATTGTAACTCTGTAAAATGCAGGCATTTTTGTAAAAGAGTTGTAATTTATTTGATTACAGGGTTGGCTCAACAAATCCAAGGAAATCGACAGCACATTCTTCGCAATGAACAAGAGTACAGCACATGTGAAAGGGAAACCGATACTGGGGTGAGTTGTGTCTTCCATGCACATGGTTGTTTTTATCCTATTTTAATAGGGAGATAAGCCATGTTTTAAAGCATCAACAGTGTGTTAGAATTAAAAAAGTTATGAGTTAATTTTGACACAGCCGAGCCTGAAAGTAACCACATCCTTTGCTAGAATATTATTTAATTACCTGAGGATTTACAAAATTAATTTAAAATTGAACCTCTTTTAAAATTACAAAAATAAATCTTTCAGAGCCATGCCAAGTATTAACAATTTAACAGAATTCATCATTTTTTTTAATGAAAATTTCGCTTTATAGTGAGCCCAGAGTTTTTAATAGACCGCGTTTATTTTCATTTAGATTAAAGGAATTTTTAATTGAAATTTCTAGTAATTGCCCGGAACCTGGGTGTGTGCCTGGTGTAGGGCAATAATGATATTATCCCTATCGTGGGAGTGCTCTGCACTCCTATGCCTATCTCTTCGAGAATTACAGACATGATAATACTTTTTTAACACGTGTAGTCTAAGATCATGTAACCCCACAAAAACGATTGCGCCAAGTACACGTTTAACATTCCTTACAACTACTATAAATTTTACCTATTACAAAAAATAAAATTCCATCTGTTACAAAAAAAACTAATCATATGAAAAAAAACAAGTACTCGAAGCAATTCAGTTAAAAAAATTCATTGAAAAAATAATTTTCAAAAATTTGTTGTAATTGGTGTGCATGATAAAATAATATATTCTTATATAAATAATTTTTAAAACGTATTATCATAACCGCATTAATGCATTTAAAATTACTGGATATAACCTGCAATATAAAAATGAAAATTTTACCTATAATCGAGGAATAATTTCTTAGCAGAACTGGTAACCCTATAATAAGTTTATACCGACATCTATTGGTAGCTGTATCAACTATTTTAATTGATAAAACAGAGTAGGTAAAATGCTAATAATCGCAAGGTAATTGTTAGTTAGTATACGAAAACAAATTCAAGTTTAACCTGGCAATTTCTCTTAAAAATACTGAATCGAAGGCTTATTAAATTTTCCAATCCACAATTTGCAGATAATGACTGGAAAATCATATAATTTTATATAATTTAGATACATATAAAAATATTGATGACTAGTAAATAGATGATAGAAGTTCAAAAACTCCCAATGATTAAATAGAGGCATTTAAAAAATGAGTGACGTCAGACCGACATATGGGCCGGGAATATAGACACGCTCTGCCCGCGCTGACACCCGCTACACGCACCCGTGTTCGAACGTGCCCTTGGCGAGACACGACCGCGGCTCATGGTCCGCCCGACGTGCTGTGTGCGCTGTAACATGACATGAAGCGTCCTGCGCTAGGGCACAGGAAGGTGCAGTTAAAATGCCTCGAGTTTTAGCGTTTTTGCCACATCACAGCAGGCCTGTGACGCTAGTTTGTTAGAAAGATAACATCAGCGCTGCTGCACCGGAACTGGGAGCGGTGTGTTAGCATGCTAGCACTTCTCGAATTGCTTTGCACGAGTGATTATGAAACGAATAATGTTTTAAAAACTCTTTGCACTAGACATGAGTACTAGGTCATCATCGTGTTCCATTATTCCTATTCCCGGAGGTGTGTCTGATTTAGATAGCTATCTCTATACGTTTTCACCACGCCTGAAATTCTCGAAATGGAAGGCAGACAGATGCAATACACTCTAACGGTTCACAGCTGTCTCTGTTTAAGTTTATTCTTAGTATACGTAAATTACAATTATTATATTTTATTCTTAAATTTATATAGGCTTATTTCATTTGTTTATTTCTATATTCAATGCGAAATAAATCTATTCACATACATGCATCGTTAAAAAATATTTTTCGACATCCAAAATGTTTTCCTTTGCTCTGTTGCGACATTTACACAACATTATGCGTGTTCTGTTTACGCCGGTGTGAAATGATTTTTCGTTGTATTAACCGTTTGCATAACAATGAATTTTCACATTTCATATTCTCACAAAAGAAATGTTTACGGGGCAACATAATGTTAATCTTTTATTAGTAATGACACGACTCGTCAGTTGGCAACTTCAATCCGGCGACATTTAACGGCGCTCCACAAGCGACGCCGCGCGCAGCCGGCGCGCGCCGGCCGCGGCCATATTTACATCGGGAGCAATTTTCACGATCGTTAACTCGCGTATCCTCGTAAACTTGTTAAACTTTATGAATTAACGCTTGGCCCGCCGCCAGCCCGCCGATATCGTCTCTAGAAAGTTTATTTAGGTTTCCCTTAACTGTAACTGATCATTCGGCCGATCTCTTTCATCTCGGGCTGGGAACTCGATATTCTGAGCGGTGGAAACGTATAGTGATGGGTTTGTTGCCATGTGCATCGTTTGAGATTGATTGTAAAATATTTATTCTGAATATTGATCGAGTTTAGGATTAAGTAGACTATGGCTTGACCAATAGGATAATTATATGCGTACCGACCGCAGGCAATATAGCCAGCATGCGAGCGTACAGGACACAAGTTGACAAGACGCTGTGTGTTACTCTCGCAAAGGACTCGTTGTTCGTCGAATCGTTCGGTGTTCACACGTCTTACTGTTTTATTGATATCCCATATCACTTGCAGGATTGTCAACGCCCAGTCAACAGAGAAGCCGCTCCTGGGGAAGCCCTGGAAACAAGAGAAGAAGCATGCTAATAAGAACAAAAGAGAGAAGCTCAGAAGGGTGTACGCACATTTGGATGAACATTGAAAAGATTTCATACCATAAGAAAAGCTAGTATTGGATAACAGATATTGTATAACGAAAAAATCAACAATAAAGTTTATTGTTTACGTAACTTTGGTATGTTAACTATTAGACTTGATATTCCAACATAATATATCCATAACGAAAATTTAAGGACAATAAATATTATGCATATCATAAATACTCTTTTGTGACTATGGTTTTCAAATACATTCATAGATGGCGTTGACAAAATATAAACTAAAATTAGTGTCGTGACTTCTGGTATAGCCTGTGACGTGAAAATGACACTTCGTATGATGTTAAAGGCCGTTGCAATCTGTTGGTGCTCGTAACCAATTTGATATGAAATTATATTTCCTTGAAGCCTGAAGTTATTTTTACTAGTAGAACTGTTTAAAAGATTTCTTTATTGTCTGTGGTAATATTATTAACACTAATACTTACTGTTGGGGACAAGATGCTCCTTAGCAATAGTAAGTTTCTTCTCGTCAAGGGTAGACCGAAATTCTATGTATGTATGTCTAGTTTTCTTCCTTTTCCTGTATCTTTGAAGGAAAAATGGTTATTGGAGTAAACGATCTAAAATCAGAATACATACAAGGATAGAATCGTGATGTCTCGAAACGGGAGACAAATTTGTACTACCATATTTCATCGTTACTTTCGCATCACTCAGAATAGCGGTCGGCGAGCGTCAAGCCGCAAAGCGACGCAACGACCTCATCTCGACCGCGTTTATTCTGCTTTCATCCCCTTTCTTACATACCCAACTCTCGCTACCATAAAGTAGAGTTGGAATAAGCATATGTATTGCCAGCCGAGCCCACTGGCTCTAAGCTTGACAACTGAGTAACTTTCCCAATGCTCCATTCACTCCATTCCATTCACACTCCACTCCATTCACACTATTTCCTGCACTCACTCTTCTCTCTATATCAGCGGTGTACCTGCCGTCTCTGCTGAAAACGCATCCAAGATATACAATTTCATCCACTTGTTCTAACGGTACATCATCAACCACTATCCTTGTAGAAGTTCTTGACTCATCTGTTTCAAATACTAACGCTTTCGTCTTATCTACATTCAAATGTAATCAAATAATGTGCAGTACATTCAAATGTACTGCGCATTATACTGCACCAGCTCGACTTCTGACACAAGTTTTACTCTCTTTTCTTCCACTTATTAATGATTTATAATAAAGTAACAAAATTAAAAATTCACAATTTTTTTTTTAGATTTGAATTTATATTTATAGTTTATTAATAACATATCAAAGGGATTAAGATGCTTTTACAGATACAGATACTTACTACACAACCAGCTTGTAAGTTTCTTGCAAAATGTATAAGTTAATTCATACTATTTCATATGTAATATTTCACTCTTCAAGTGTTCATTGTATACTTATAAGTTATTTACTAGCTTTTTACAAACTGTAATTTGTTTATATAATGTGAATAAATAAGTTGGAGAGCATTCTTGTATTGCTGTTGTGGTATCTGGATTGTATTGATTGCATATTAAAATACAGTATTTGAAGTGAGAAGCCAATATGTGGTGCTAAATTTTTCGAAAGGTTTTACCATCATATAGGATTTTGATATCAGTTGGTATGGTTATGGCTTCTTGCGCACATGTTAAGCTTTATACAAATTTTGTGTAACATAAGTATAGCCGTCTGCATATTTTTAGAGACACCATATTTTATCTGATGTCCCAGTGTAATCTAATTTTATTCTATTACTACACAATTATATCCTGTTGTAATATATGTTTAAACCACTATTATTTATTATGATCTATTCAGTATATCAAAATTTGATGGAATATAAATTAACAGGATCGAAGCATTATTTTAATCATTTATGTTAACATTGAACTTTTTAATTAGTTTGTAGGTACCATATATATCTGCCTTGAGCAACAGTTCTACAGACCTTTAAGGTTAAAGCTTGTTTCTGCATTTTATGTATAGGATCTTTATAAGAAATGAACATTCCCAATAGCATTCTTGAGAGAAATTAGTAGTTGGAATAAAACTAATGATTTCATAAACATATGAAAGCTCCCAGAAATTATTAACAAAATTGTGATTAACCAATCGTACTAATATTCGTACAAATATATTTTGCACAAATAATATTTGAAATAAATTACAAAGCAGTCTTTATGTCTATTTTTTTGATGTGATGTAAAAACGATTCGTTTGTTACATCATTAACTGTAATGTTTTGATTTCAATAATGCTTATTGTATTGTTTTGCACATGCTAGTAAGTGTTCCATGGATGTAGCCAACGTGTTGCCATGCTTTTGTATTATCATTTTACTTTAGTGTTCTTAGTTGTGTAACAATATACGTATGAAATATGTGTAACATTTTCGTTTTATTTTTCACCAGCCCCTGATTAATAGTATTCTTTATTTTTTCAATTTCAAACGATTTATATATTTGCTACCTATATATTAAAGTGGTTTTTTTTACATAATTATGTTTTTGTTTCTGAATGTTGTGTGCGCGAATGGCCGGTAAATAGATAACTATTAACGACAGGTAAAATCTGAAGTGTGCGATTATAGTTTTGCAAATTAAAACCCTTTCAAATTTTAAAATTTGTCTATACACTGTGGCAACATTAACATAACACATTACATAAAAATGTCATGTTTTTAGTTTATTTTAAAAATGCCTTATGTTTTATTAATCACTTGTAGTTGTTATTGTGGTGTATTGTTATCAACATCAGTTAAATACATTAATTTGTTTCTGTTATAAAATATGAACAACATGAGTCTTGTTTTAGAATCGGGGCTAAAAGTTGCGACACTGGCCTGTTACGATTTAACAAAATAATTGCATTCAGCAAAATATTGATTTAAAGTAAAACTTCCAACAATAGTCATATCTTTTATTAGTAAACTTGAAATACATGTATAATAAATATTACAAATAAAGTTACAGATATGCTGACCCCCAAAATACGTTCCACAGTCAATACATATAAGTGATGTTAAGTTTATTCGTTTCAATAATAATGTCACTTAACTAATATACTTCCAAGTTGTGTATTACAAAATAGTGAGACAGTTTAGTGAAATAAAATGAAACTCAAGAATTGAAATATACCAAAACCTCTCTACAAATATACAATAATTTAACTGCAAGTAGAATGCAGCACGCGGCGCGTTGTCCAAGTCGTTGTTATCCATTTACAAAATAATTGAATAATTGAAGAATCGCCCGAACTCAACTAGTAAAATGTGGGTGCACGCCTCACCCCACACCCTGGCTCTTAGGGGATCACGGCCGTAATGTTACGTTCGTTACCTTGGAAACTTCTTATTACGCTGCCAAGTCGTAGTCCCACATGAGTCCCGGCGCACGTGGTCTATTGTGCCACGGAGCTATCATAATAGAAAAAGACAAAACTTCCGAAAGTATATATATGGAAACGCGAATAACGAATAACTTGTTATTTGCTGTATGATAAACGGTCGATAAACACTAAACATTTTATACACAAAAGTACACTCAAAAAACCCCGTCACAGTCTAGTCTCGTCACTTAAAGCTTACGTCTGCCAAATTCCAAACAGTTTATAGGCATCTAAGCCTGAAATGGCTAAGTAATAGCATGCATATATGCATATGCATAGATTCCCGTATCTGGATGTTATATTTTATTGCTTAATAACTCACTACCCCTCGTCCCATCTTATGCAAACATATCGAAATGATATATGAACGTCACATAAATACAGTTCATTCATTCAGAAAGAATGTCGGAAAAATTTATTAGACAAAATATTTGGGATAAATTTTTAACACATTTTGTCAATATTTGGACTAAGGAAATTGAGCTAGTCGATACCAATCTACATCTAGTTGACAACACACATACACATCCATCTTATAATTCTCGTGTTTATAAAATCATTATATTTGCTATTTATTATCGCGACAATCTAACACCACGTCATAAGCAAACTGATACATTTTTAACAGTATTGAAAACCCCACACTGCGAACATTGATCCTGCGTTATTAGAATGGTTCGTCGATGCCAATGTTCATGTCGCTGTGGAGGGCCGCAGTAGCCGACTGCTGCGCGTACGCTGGCCCGGTGCTATCCCTGTCCCTGCCACCACTCGCCCAGTTGCTCGCCGGTAGTTCTGCGCAGTCTATTCTTTTCCATTTGTCATGTTTCCATTCTGTAAATAAGAAATTAATCAGGTATAAAAACCTACGTGAAACGATAACATACTTGTAGCAAGTTGTAAATAATCAATACATCGCGCGTACTAGCGCTAATACTAGCCAAAATATTATACACATATTCTTCCTTACCAACCCTATTACAACATACAGTGTTGTACAGTACTTAGAGTATGCATGTCGTATAGCGAAAAAATATAGGAACCAAAAATACAATAAAAACCGTAAATATATCAAATCCATGTGAACAATCGTATAAAATAAAAATTAGAAAATGTGCACTGGTAGTAGCGTGCACGGGCTCACCTCCTCGAGCTGCGCCAGGTGGTAGTGGCGCTTGCGCAGCGCGGCCAAGCGCGCGCGCTCCGCCTCCAGCGCGCTCTCCAGCTCCAGCGAGCGCACCTTGCTCTCCATCTCCAGGCGGCGCGTGGCCGTGAGCGTGAGCGCCGACGTGTCCAGCGCCTCCTGGTCGCGCACGAGCGCCGACGCGGCGCGCACGGCGCCCACCACGGCGCCCGTGGCGGCGGCCACGTGGCGCGACGCCGCCGCGAGCCGCGCCAGCGCCGGCGCCTGCGGCGGGGCGCGCGCGCGCGACGCCGCCACCAGCTGCGCCGTGGCGCCCGCCACCTCGTGCGCGGCCGCCGACACGCCCTCCGCGCGCCCCGCGCTGCCCACCGCCTCGTCCGCCGACGAGCTGCGACACGCGCGCGGCGCTACTGTAGCGGCCTCTCTCCGGCACACGCCGTAATACACTTACTATATGTATAAACTTACTTTATGTATATATAGTATCGCATGACATACCATAACAGATAACAGGTAGGCGTCATAGAAAATGTACGCCTGTTTTAAAAGCCCGTTTAATTTAAATTTAATTAGGCAGTACGATAACTATAATCAAAATCATTCTAAATAGCTCTCTGTTTTATAGTATGTAAACATTACCTGTCCTCATTTGTCATCACTTCATCAACATAAATTTCATTTACCGAACATTCCAAAAAGACGTAACACTTACACAAGTAATTTAGCGGCGAACACCACCGCTTTAGCAGCGGAGATGAGTCCCTCCGACCATTGCGGATTTTTCCTATACATCTTCTGTCGCGTCTTCGGATCGCCTAACTCGTTTTGCAGCTTTCTAGCATCCTGCACCAACACCTTCACGGCGCCCATCAGGGCAGTGCAGGCGTCCAAGATTTTGCTGTTAACTTCTAATTTCACACCCGAGTCCGCGGCGCGGCTTGCGGCTAGCAAATCCTAATTGAGAGGTTGTAACATTGGGTAAGTAAGTTACAAAAGGTATCTTCGTGATCATTGATCAACTGCAATAAATCCGAAGGTTAGGAATTATAAAACAAGGGGTAAATTAGGTTCGAGGACATGTAAAAAATAGGTTATTTTTAAAAAAATATAATTGACGACATTAATTTTACCAGTCAGAATGTTATGTGAAGTATAAAAAGATAAAGTATAAAGTATAAAGCAAGTATAAAGGCTGCCGGAGGAGGCGCGGACCTCGATCTGCGCGGCGGCGTCCTCGATGGCGCGGTCCATGTCGGCCAGCTCGTCGTCCACGCGGCGCGCGCCCGCGGCCGCGCGGTCGGCGGCGGCGGCGGCGCGCGCCACGCCCGCCGCGGCCGCGCGCGCCGCGCCGCACGCCGCGCGCTCCACCGCGCCGCCGCGCACCGACTCCAGGCACCGCTTCGTCGCCTCCAGCATGCTCTTGCACTCGCTGTTCAACTCTGAAACAGATCAAGCCGTCTTATAATAACAATGAAGTTTTTAACTTTGATTCATTCGAGCATAATTTAATTTTTTTTCATTCATGATAATCAAGTGATGGCTGCGGCGAAACCGACAACAATTTGCACTCAAATCTCAATTACTGATCAACAATATGATTTGCAATTAAATGCGATAAAAGAAACGATCGTATTGTAGGGACAAGTATTGAGAAACACTCACTGTCGGCCGCGTCCATGTCTGTAGATATGTTCGACACTTCAGTCGCGTACGCGGCGACCTGCGCCGTGTTGTGCGCGACGGATATGGCCGCTTTGGCCACTGCCTCCTCGTAGCCAACCACCTAAACAGATAAATATCGTTATAAGTCAATAAATGTAAATAATAACATTAAAACTGATGCTAAATTCAATCATGAAGGAATTCTTAATTCAGTTACGCTCAATCTCAAACTTTTCAATCTTTCAGGTACATTTTATATATCAATATCCTGAAAACCTTAGGTACATTTTATAAGACACCCAGTTATTAAAAACACGTTAAATTTAATAGCGAAAGCAACAGCAAAATGTTCCCGATGTTGGAACGTGCGAACGCGGCCCGACCTCGGCGTGCCGGGCCAGCTCGTCGAGCGCCGCGGCGGCCAGCTCCGCCGCGCGCCGCTCGGCGTCGGGCGCGCCGGCGAGCTCGGCGGCGGCCAGCGCGCCCGCCGTCACCGCCAGCGCCGCCTCGCCCGCGCACGTCACCAGCCGCCTGTTCTCTGCACCGACACATATCACATACAGTTAATTGAAATTTAAAAACAAAAAAGAAACTTCTATCGCGACAATATATTGATGTTTGATTGTATATGCACATAACTCCTCCAAAATCATAATAGCCAAACAAAAATTCACGTTGTCCTTTTTCAAATTACATAGACCACTCGGTTTAATTTCCTACGAATTTATATTTACCTAGTTTCCCTAACACATATGGTCAAAATAAAATTAAAAATAAATAAATAATTAAAGATCGTATAAAAAATATTTTATATATAAGTTAAGTGGAACACAGTTATGATTAGACTTACGTCTCTTTATCTCCAACCGCGCCTCCTCCAGCTGAATCTTGAGCGCTGCGAGGTCAGATTCGAGCGCGGAATTGTGTTGCAGCAAATCCTGCAATTCACACTCGGCCGTCAGTCGTGACTCCTCTGCGCGTCCTAGCTTACTCACTACCAGCTATTCACCGGGCGAGTATGAAAAGTATACTTAACGTAACGGACCGCCAGCCAGTATCGAGTCCAAAGCATGCGTAGATAAGGCACAGTCCCGGGTCGGAGGAACACATGCAGATATCGAAGAGCCCCAGCGTAGTCGCGAAGAAGAGAAATAGAAATAAAACATGCTATTAGAAAGTATTACCATGCATCTGACATCTAAGCAATTTATAAAAATACTACAAAAAATTCAACAAACTGCTAATAAATCAAATTAAACACTTCCCACTGATCCACGCCGGCTACATAAGTAGTGATTTAGACAAATTAAACTAATGTGAAAACCAGCAAGTCTGTGGTGAAAGGAAACACAACACAAAAATTGCAAGATGTAGAAAAATTTCACGACACACAACTTCACAAAACTCATCCACATTTTAAAAACACGTGATTTATGATCAAAAACGTGAATTATGGTTACAGACATTGAATCCCATCACCCCGCAGGTGTCGCCATGTTACGCCACTAACAACAACACGCCACTGTCACCCTGACCTGATAACATTTCTCTTTTTCTGCCACCACGGCAGCCAGACATTCCTTCTCTTCGACCTTCGCTCTCTCGATTTCGTCGAACTTAATTTTAATCTCTTCCAAATTCCCCATCGTTTTCTTAATTGTATTATCTTTTACAATAATCTGTTCATTAAAATCACTTTCCATTTCGTGTATTTTCTCAGTCAAAGACTCGACTTCATTGTCTTTGTCGTTTCTGAGTTGCTCACATTCAGATTTCAGTCTCTCGATTTCAGAATTCAATTTATTTTCCATTTCGCTTTGTTCAAATCTAACCGAATCCACGTCGTTGTTCAATTGCTTTTGTGTTCTTTCCAACTCTTTAATGTACTTTTCTAATACCTATGAAACATTAAGAAATACTAAATAACAAGTCGCATTTCAACCGCGTTATTTTATGTTAAATTAGCGTATGGATTGTAAATATTAAGTGAACAAACAAACCTGTTTATCTGCTTCTAATTTACTAATTACTTTTTCGTTACTCGCTAAAATCTCCGCCTTATCTTCAGACAACTGATTGATTTCTTCATGCAGAGACCTCAGTTCTTGGTTTTTCAACATTAAATTTGAATCATTCCTGTCAATAATTCTGTCATGTTCTTCTTTCAAGTTCAGCAGCTCGTTCTGTCCAATCTCTAGCTCAGCTCGAGTTTCCATCAATTCGTCTTTTAGGCGTGTAACCTCATCCGCTAATTTATTAACTTCTACATTAAGTGTTATCACCTGACCATCTTTTTCGGCGATCATATTTTTTAAACTACAAATTACATCATCTTTACAAATAATTACATTCTGTAATTTGTCTTCAAGAATCGTAATTTCGATTTTACTTTCTTTTTGAGACTCTTCGAATTCTTTCCTTTCTTTTTGATTGGAATCTAAGCTATCTTCAAGTTTTAATTTCAGGTCTGAAATTTCATTTTCTTTATTCTGAACCGTTTTTTTTACGTCTAGCATCATAGCTGCCATATTCTCGCTATCATTTAGTGCTTTATTTTTACTTTCAATCGCTATATCAAGTGCTTTTTCTAGCTCAATTATTTTATAATCCTTAGCGTTGTTCAGTTTTTTTAAATGTTCAATTTGGGAATTTGCTTCTTCCAACTTATTACATATTGTGTTCATTTCACTTTTAACAGCATCGATTTTTACTTGTAGTTCGGTTACATGGGAATTGAGTTCAATTTCTTTTTCCTTGTGACTTTCTATGATTTTCTCTAAGTCAGATATTTCTGTATCTTTGCCTTGAAGTATTTTGTCGTAGTTGACTTGAGTAGAATTAAATTCACTTTTTATTACGTCAAGATTCTCATAAATTTTCTTCATTTCTTTATCTTTCGAATTGAGACATTCTTCGAATTCTTGTCTTTTAGTTTCAAATTCTTTTTCGAATTTTTCGTATGTAATTGTAGCTCGTGACTCGGCATCAGTAAGCTTCTGTTGCAATATTTCTAATTTACCTTGTAAATCATTGGTATGTTGATCTTGCTCCTAATGACATTGAAAGTATAAAAAGTATGTTAAAAAAGTAAAACACAGCATTTCATTAACAAATACCCCAATTAACAAAAATAAATTAAAAGACAATATATACACAAGTAATAAGCTCATACATATAATAAACTAATGTTAATATTGCTACAGAGTAATTAAAGTTCTTTCTGAAACAAGCATGCAAGTTTTCTTCTTTTATTTACAATCATGAGAATAAAAAAAATTCTGACCTCCTTCTCTTGTTGACACTGTTGTGAAAGTTCCGTAAATTGTTTTAAAGCGGCTTCTTTTTCTTCTATAGCTTTCTTGTATTCTTCACCACTTTTCTGTCTCAAACCCAGCAACTCTTCTTTTACTCTACCCAGCTCTTTGTCTTGATCCGCCTTTTCTTGTCTGATTTTCTGCAGGCTTTCCGTTGCGTCCTTCAGCTCACTTGACGCGACCGCTAGTTTCTCTTGTTGTTCCTTTGTAGCTGTTTTGTGTTCTATCTCCAAAGTTTCCATGGATGATTTCAAAGTTTCCAGTTCCGCTTCTTTCTGCAGTGAATTTTCGAGTTCACTGCGAAGATTTGCTATTTCACTTTTGTACGCTTCGACCTCCTCACTCGAAGATGCGCTTTGTTGAAGTAATTCTACATCTCTAATGCAAAAAAAAAAATGAAAAAGTCATTATTATCGCAATTTATTGTAACACAATTGCTATCATACTATGTAAATGTAATTCCATAATTAGTATACAAACGTAGTTATGGAATATCCCAATAATATGTTCTTTAATTATGTTCTACTTACTTCATCCTGTCATTGAGTTGTTGCTGTAACAACGTTTTGGCACTCTCGTGTTGCGCCGCGGCTGCACGAAGACTCGACGCCATTTTGTCTACTTCCGCTTTCTAGAAAATTCGTTTGTTAATTAACATTATCAAATAAATTTTATTACTACTATTATTGAATGTGATTAACCTGTCTTATTAATGTGATATGTTCTTCGCGTAGCTGCGTGTAAGCTCCTTTTAACTTCTGAAACTTTTCATCTGTTACTTTCGCTTTTTCTTCGGTTTCGACGAGTTTTTCTAGAAAAAAAAAGAAAGTTGTATAATCATTTACAAGTAATTTTTCGGATGTCAAAGAACATTTATCTTTTATTACTTCTACATTTCCATTTCGTTATCATTTTGTACACTTACTTTTGATTTCTGGCGTTTGAGCCAATACGACCTCTGTCCTTTGTTTCTCCTCCTCCAGTTCAGTCTACAGAAATGAAAAACAGAGTAAGAAGTAATTTTGTATTTGTAGAATCGCGCGGTTCCTACAGTAATGTGAGCGCGCGCCTCACATGAATTGCTGAACATGCATAACAGCACAAGCACCGAGTATTGTGAACAAGACTAAGTCATTCTGACTGGCCAATCAGAAGACGCACCCTCAAACGCGCTATCGAAGTTCCGTTGAATTAAAGTATATAAGTAGAAATGATCCAAAGTTAACATAAGGACCGCGGTCCTTAGGCAATGACATCGTCTGGCGGGACATCTTCCCTTGTCCTCCGCATATTCTTCGACAAAAACAACTAAGACCCCATTGATGTGAATAATTTCCCCCTAACAAGCGAAGGCAACTGTATCCTTTCAGCCAGATCATACCGGCATGAGAATAATGAGCAGACCGGGGATTGCACAATGTTTTCACAAGATTTGATTGTCATAGTCACAATCCAGACCGACTACACGCCGTGCCTCTGTAAGTTACTTGGAAGTTATCAATTACCTTAGTAGCCTGCAGCTGTGATTCCAAACGCGAGCAATGCTGCCGCATGGAGCCCAGCATATTATTTCTCTCCTGCACCAACTGGGATACTTCATTCCTGATATATACACATTGAATTAATATTTGTCAATCGTAATATACATATTTATATGTATAATTTTGTACAGATAATAAGTATTAATTTACTGCTATGTTTATCTTGGTGCAATATAACAAAGTAATCTAGGTGTTGTAAGAATTTTAAGATTTATTTGCATTCTTGAAAGACATCTATTTCTGTTGTAGAAGAATGACTAAGTGGCCAATGTACACTATGCTTTATATGTCATCGGAATTTGTAATAATGTAAGATGGAAAAATCGCAGTTATCGTGTAGATCAATTAAAATAATGACAACAGTGGGAGTGTCTGCACCCTCGGGCAGGGTGACGAACGTTGGCCCCGACCCTGTCACCCCGGAGCGGACCCATGTTCAGCAGGAAAACGACGAAGCAAAGGGTCGTCGGTGATGACGCTGTTGGGCGGCGCTGGTGGGCGGTGCTGGTGGGCGGCGCTGGCGGGCGGCGCCGGCGAGCGGCAGACGGGCGAGGCCTACCGCATGCGCCGCAGCTCGTTCTGCAGATGGTCGATGAGGCGGTCGCGCTCCAGCACGGGGTCGGGCGCGGGCGACGCGGGCGGCGACGCGCGCGGCTCCGGCGTGGCCACCTGCGGGCCGCGCTTCGTGCACAACGATCCTCCACAAACGACCACTCTACAATATACTAAGATACTGTATATACTAATATATTTCATATACTGAGATGCTTTATATACTAAGTTACTTTATATACTGAGATGCTTTATATACAAAGTTACTTTATATACTGAGATGCTTTATATACAAAGTTACTTTATATACTGAGATACTTTATATACTAAGTTACTTTATATACTGAGATACTT
>DWEI01000123.1:0-27795 GCA_018245875.1 Mysoria ambigua | reverse complement strand
CAGCAGGCGGCCATCTTGCATCATAAACAGTCTTTGTCGTCAGGTATTGATACATAGCTGACTACTTGGTGCAATTAGTGAATTTGACTCTTACGCCAAGAGTCGTGGGTTCGATTCTCGCCCAAAATAAATATTTGTGTGATGAGTTCATGTTTTTGTTATATTTCGGAGTGTATAAAATATCTATATAAGTATATATTTATATGTACATATGTAGTTTATCGGCCGTCCGGTTATCTTAGCATGAACTTTCTTGATGCTTACTTTGGGAGCAGACGGTCGTGTGTGAACATGTCCCAAGATATGCCTACAAATATAATATTTAATCGCTACCTAAGAATATACAATACATCAAATGTTATGACGTCTAATGATGTCGACAGCATTTAACATTTAAAAGGATAAACCAATATTACTCCTAATCTTCCAGTTTGATCACTAGCGGGCATCCACAGAGTAAGCCAGAACCAGAACATCCTGTTGATTTAGATTAATTTTATAACCTCCAGCGTATTCTCTGAATGTATAACTCTTTGTACATTACAATAGATATTGAAGACACTCTCTTGGATTACCAGAAGGTGCATTCCGCTTCGAGTACGCGTCAGACAACGGCCTAGCCGCCGGGGAGGTGATCGAGCCTGATGGCTCCAGGGTGGGCGCGTACCAGTACAAGGACCCCACCGGGCAGCTCGTCAAGCTGAAGTACCGCGCGGGCAAGGAAGGGTTTCAGGTGATGTAGCTTCCAAATTTTCGAAGGATAACACAATGTTTCGAAATGTGGAGGAATAGAAAAGGTCTAAAAAAGCTGGAGAGTTACAGCATGAAGTTATAGGTGAGAGTGTTCGCTTGCTAGCATTAGCTTGAGCTTAAGGTGTCGAAGCTATTATGGAGAGACAGTGAACGTATTATGAAATTAAGGGACTTTACAAATTCCTTACGTTTTGTTTGATAATAAATTTGAAGTGGATTTTTTGGAAGACATTCCATTTTTTTTGGAAATATTTCAATCATACGAATGCGAGATCTTGTAACAAGTAATTATTTATACAGTTCAATGAGTGGGGTTCAGAAATGCGTCGTAAGATTGTACGCCAATGGTACCATATTATGTATGTAGAATCAAACTTATATATTATAGGCACAGAGAGAGAGTGTAAGAGAGTAAATGTATTATTAAATTATGTATGATTATGGTACAATGAATAGACGTATTTTTATGATTTTGTAATTATTATTAACATTGAAATATTTGTATACCCTAGAGGGTGGAATATAGCGTTCTGTAATTAGTACTTAAGACCTAGTTGACCTATATTCACAAATAAAGAAATTGAATTGAATTGAATTGAATTGGATAGTTTATATGTCTAATAATAGGAGCGCATCAATCGCACCGTATGCAAATACATCGATGAATTGAGTGATTTCATTAAATTCGCATTCTAATCGAGGAGTGCTTGTAGAGAAATCAATGTGTTGGCACATCACCGAAAATTACCCGATCATTGATCTGGCATCGCTCATCACAGCACCGGAGGCTGCAACAATAATTAGAACTATTGTTACAATTATCGACGATTACACGATTCGCCGTGGAATTGGCGTGTTTGCCACTAAACAATGGAAATTTAACTGTTTTCGCTCTAACGAGCCGCAATGTGGCCCCAATCTTTGGCCGTTAATTTGTGTGCCACAATAACAGCCGAATAGAAATTATGCCCCGACAAATTCGCTTAATTTTCGTTAATATTGCTTTGTTCATTACCGTTGTGTTGTACCTTTATGGCCGTCGTTTGAAACGCCACCGCCAGATACTTGTACTGTTTTATTTATTGGTCGCGATTATAATGTGTTCCGATTATTTTTACACACACTTGGAATCGAACTGTTATCGAATTATTCGATAGCGTTCGTATTAGCGCGCAATATTACCCGTTTGTAATATCAATCGACTGTGTCTAAACTATTCAAACATCCCTTTATATACTAATACGACGGCGTCGCTGAACAGGCATCAAAATGCAAATCAATCAAATGGGTGTCCCGCAGGCTCACAGGAAACAATTGCACAATCACACATTGTACGCGGAACACAATATTGTCTAACTAAATGATCTGTGCG
The DNA here is from genome assembly GCA_018245875.1 of Mysoria ambigua. NCBI lineage: Eukaryota > Metazoa > Arthropoda > Insecta > Lepidoptera > Hesperiidae > Mysoria > Mysoria ambigua. The sequence continues at coordinate 25,670 of DWEI01000123.1, read as the reverse complement.
ACCGATTTTAGTCCCGTTTGTTTGCGGCGCCCGGTATCGTTATAACGCAATGTGAGTATTCGTGCCGATACTCCAAGCGCTTCATTAGAAACGCCGTTTCTACGGGTGATTCAATGGCGTCTGACAACGGTGGACTAGCAAATACTTCTCCGTCGTGGTGGGGAGGATCGGTCGCAATGTCCAGGGCGCGCCGGGCGGTGTGTGTTCAAACTTGGTCAGACATAGTCGCCGCTCGGGAAGGTTCCTCTCATGCACCCCAAACCAAATACTATACAGATCATATTTACATTAAATGGACAGTACTGATTGGGCTCAATGTCCTATCGCATATTCGGCGAGTCAATAAATAAAACCATTAACAGCGGCAATAATATTGAAATCTGAAAACTTATTAAACATAGAGGCACCCCCACAACGCACCTTGGAGACAATGGCGACGTACGACAATGACGATAAAGATATAGCTGGTGCGCCGTCCGCGTGTAATCCCCGACACGTGGCGATTTCATTACGGGGCCTACAAATAAGTACATATTAATGCGAGCCATGAAACCTCGCGTATGACGTAATTGACACACAGCTTCATCTAATATTTATTACACATCACACAGAATAACAGCAATTTGATACTGAAATTAACATGGGAACTCGTGCCGCGCGCCCGCTCGCATATACGAAATTTATGTGCGTAATTAAATATAGTAATGTGGTTCTATGTGAAGATTGCAATAACGTGCACCTAAAGTATTTATTTGGACACAATATTATGGTCTTATACTTCTTCGTTTATTACAAACCAACTGTAATCGATAGGTATAATTAGTCATTCAATTCGTGTTGATTCCAAATGAAATATAGGTAATAAGCAAACGGTCCCAGCACACGAACCAGCTCACACGTGAACCGCTTTCCGCGCGCAGAGCCCAACTTCGTGGGCTCGTTCGAGGTGGGCGAGTACGTGCTGTTCTTCTTCCGCGAGACGGCGGTGGAGTACATCAACTGCGGCAAGGCGGTGTACTCGCGCGTGGCGCGCGTGTGCAAGCGCGACACCGGCGGCAAGAACATCCTCAGCCAGAACTGGGCCACGTACCTGAAGGCGCGGCTCAACTGCAGCATCCCCGGCGAGTTCCCCTTCTACTTCAACGAGATACGTGAGTGTGCTTTTGTTATGCTTCCTATTATGTTCTATAAACGCCCTCATGCACGGGTATGTTGTGTTAACATTTCTAGTAGCAGCTTGGAGGCTGGATTTGGGCTCGGTGTATACAATAGCTTGACCACCTACTGCTTGAGAAGATATAAAAGTAACTAGTCAAACGTAGGAGAGTATTACACTCCTCTGCCTACCTGTTCGACGATTACGAGCGTCACGATAAGTTTTGTATATGGAGACTCACGAATACAAGGACTTAAATGCGTACCGCAGTATAGAAGAAAAATAAAAAAGAAAATACGTCATCATTTATAATAATAGTACAAACGCGGAATAGATAAGATATTTCAATTACGTTTTTCCGGTAGATTAAATAAAAAGCTTGTTAACAAAACCGTACGCTTTTATCTTGATTATAATACTTAATTCTAGTATACGAACCGTACAAAGCAGACTTTCACAATAAAAGACCATGGAATTTACTAAACATGACCCAAAACGCAATATAATCTTAATATGGGTTAACGACGTAAGTTTAATCGTAAAATTTGAAACTCGAACATTGAAATGGAGCGCCGCGGCCGCGCAGCGCCCCGCTGCCGCGGTTATATTTATGTCATTGTTTTTTAAAAACCTTCGCTCTCCAGTTTCGGTCTCACGTTTTGTAGTTATTATTATAAAATAAATGAATTTTCATTCATCGTCACCAACAAGCTTCTTATCGTACTTTTTTTGATCACCATGATCACCATGATTTGATCAGAATGGGAAAAGTTAAAAAGTCTTCCATTTTGGTCATATGCGGATTGATATCAAATAAGTTTCATTATTTTGCTAGATTAGATACTACATTCATTGTTAGTATGAGCAAAATATTTGCAATACTCCTACAATTCACATTATTATCACACCTAAAACTATCCCGTCGGTCCGTACGTCCAACACGTCCCTCAGACTGCGACTCGCTGAGATACATCACCTCGCAAGCGTACTCGGGACGCCGCCGTGACTCTCTTCCCTGGAGCCGAGCGCGCGGGCTCCGGCCGCCGGGCGCGGGCGAGCGCGGCCGGTGCTCGCGTGCATCGCGGACTCAACAGCGCGGCAGGCTTTAGCCGACACGAGTCCGGCCAACTCCTCCTTGCTCCCGGACGCGCGCTCTCCCGGCGCGTTCATCCAATATTAACGCCGCGCTCGCGCCCTCCGCCGCACCCCCGCATTACTTATGAGATTGTAACAGCAACACGCCACTGTTAAGTATTTCTGCCGCTATTTACATATCCGTTTAGGCGCCATTAGCGCGCCAAGGGGCCCTAATCAGCTGTGTTGACGTTCACGTGTTGGATTTTGATTTGGCGACATTTCGGATGAGTATTTTAAACCGACGTATATAAACCCATCTACGCAAACATATAGGTATAATTTGTAAGCGGTAAAAACGCCCAAACGTTTTCGTTAACAGTACCTACGTGTTTCAAATTAACAACATTGATAAGCCACCCAGAACCTTTTGTTATCGTGTTAAAAGATTCGTACAGAAATAATTGGCGGGCACAAGTTCGTAGGCTAACGATAAGTAACAGAAGTACAGCGCGGCGTCTTATCGCGACGCATTTAAATAATAAAGCTAAACATGTGTATTTATAGTCCGCACGCGTCGAGCTTTCTTTTGACAACTGTTTCGTGTTTTGTTTGTAAATTATGTTCTTGCTCTTTTCCCAAAACATCGCTTTACGCCTCCCTCATATTTAATACCGACGTTATTTATGAACTCGCGCGCTCCCGCCCAAACTAAACTTGTACATGTGATCCGCGATACGAAACTATTACTCATTCAAATTCCATTGTGCTCGAGATTGACATCAGCTCGGAGACTAGTGCAATTGTTGTCACAGCTTTTGGTGACGTCGAGATATAAAGTTCAGGATTCCATAATTACTATAATTTGATAGTCGTCTCGCTCAACTTTGGACAACTGAGCGCAGATTAAGCGACGTGATGGCGTTTAATAATCCGTTAGTATTTCACTTTGAAACCACTTTCGAATACTAGTATCGCGCTCTTGGCGCTTTGAAATTTTCATTTCATCGCAGGAGCGAAAACGTTCTGCCTTTCGAATTGATATTAGGAATAATTAGTCATTTTTTGGTGCATTATTTCTCCGTTTAACAAAGGAACGCGCGATTATTCAAATGTGAATATTACACGAATTTGAGTTCACCGAGCCCCGGAGAGACATTAAGAGATGAAATACGCGGCACCGTCCATAACATTGTACCGCTGCTAATATTCGTAGCTTTAATTAATTTCGTCTCCGAAGCCGGCGCGCGACTGTGAGGAGGGTAATAATGAACAAGCACGCCTGTAGTTCGACTCCGGTGGCCCCACCGCCACACCTATGTCTGCCTTGTGACAGTAGTGTTAAGCGCTGCTGTGTTCCGGTTTGAAGGGTGTGGTAAGCGAGACACACTTTGTCGATGCATTCCAGCTTAGTCCTCAGGGGTAGAGGCGCACCTGTGGTCGACTTATCTGGGGTTGATTACAGACGTCCATGGGCGACAGTAGCCACTTACCATCATGTGGTCTGCATGCTCGTCTGCTACTTCCATTTTATAACAAAACCAGTCTCTCCCTACACCACAAGACTGGCCCGGCGTGAACGTGAGGTAACATTGACTGTACTTTACCAGAGAGCATCTACAAGGTGCCCGGCGACGACAGCCGGTTCTACGGCGTGTTCACGACCGCGGCCACCGGGCTCACGGGGTCGGCCATCTGCACGTTCACCGTGGACGACATCCAGAGCGCGTTCCGCGGCAAGTTCAAGGAGCAGGCCACGTCCAGCTCGGCGTGGCTGCCCGTGATCAGCGGCCGCGTGCCCGAGCCGCGGCCCGGCTCCTGCGTCAACGACACGGCCGCGCTGCCCGACACCGTGCTCAACTTCATCAGGTACCGACACGCACGCACACACACACACACGCACACACATTCAAAACTTACTTGGGCACGTAATTGATGTACGTCGAAATTCAACACTATATAGAGACGCTTTGTAATGCAAATTTTAATGTTATTCAATGTGTCATTTCTAGCTACCAATTTGGCAACCACATGATAGTCACTAATACAGTAAGAGGAATGTACTTAAGTAGGTAATAAGTCATGCTATTCAGATTGTATTACACTTAGATACTTATATTTTAATACTTGGCCCCGTACCTAAAACTCCTGATTGTCCATACTGAAAGTTGATGTATGTATGATGCACGTGTCCCACAACAACATTTTAATTTTCATTTTAATATCACATTAAAGTTAAACGTTACTTATCATAAGTCAGAATGCTGCAATGACTTGTTGTGATTATCGTGATATTTAGAGAAGTATATTTATATTTATAAAGCAAAGTTTAATAAACTGACGATACAAAAAAATTAATAAGCAAGAGAATCGACCAATTAAGCTAATAAAGAAATGTAATCGATTTGCAAAAATAAATGTAATGTGAAAAACGATGCAAAACATCGCGCGCCGTCCGCGCGCCGGCGCTCGGGCCCGCGCGCTGGCCGTCGACCGCCGCCATGTTAGCACGTGAAGCGCTGCCAGGACTTCACCCTCGCTGACATCCGCGGCCACTTGTATCTGGCGACACGTCCTGTTAGTTATCCCCCGCTGACGCACCGGAGTGTTCAATTATTCCCCCCCCCCCCCCACCCCACCCCTCCGCGACCCTCGCGTGGAAACGTTGAGATTTTAACACTTCACCTGAACTAGTCCGCTGAATGTCACGCGGAAATTTTTATTCGCGCCAGATTGAAAATTGTAATGAAATGGGACCGGGCGGCGGCGGCGCGCGGCCGCGGCGCTCGTCGCCACCGCGACGTTTCCGACGCCGTCGCTCGCCGGCGCGCTCCTTATCTAACCTGTGCTCTTGCAACTCAAAGCGGAATGTGCATTTGAATTTTAAAGACAATGCGACTCGGCGCCAGGAAATATGGAAATGAAGCTTTTTTTGAGATGTATTAGTTAATTTTGTGACACATATTGTAGTGGATATAGCATAGTGAAAAATAATTATGTTTTAATTACAAAGATGATATAAACAAATTACAGATAAATTAAAACATATAATGAATAAAGTTTATGTTTCTCAATTTCAAATTCTATTTTGCAAGTCAGTACCATACTAAAAAAAAATTGCTCTCCACAAAAGAGACATGACTGGGCTATGTGGTAACGGTTACGGCCGCTCCCCCGCGAGCGTGCACGGCGCCGTCACCCGCGCCACCCGGTCACCCGCGCCACCCGGTCACCCGCGCCACCCGGTCACCCGCGCCGCCCGGCCGCCCGCAGGTCGCACCCGCTGATGGACAGCGCCGTGGCGCACGAGCACGAGCGGCCCGTGTACTACAAGCGCGACCTGCTGCTCACGCGGCTCGTGGTGGACCGCGTGCGCGTGGAGCGCCGCGGGCCGCCGCTGCACTACACCGTGTACTACGCCGGCACCAGTGAGTACCGTCTGCTGCGGGCCACTGTGGAGACACTCGGCCATCCTTAAATCATTACTGAATGCTTTTTGTTATTATTAGATTAGTTTAACTTAAACATTTTTTCAAAATTCCAACCCCACTACCCCGTGTTATAGTTCTGACACCGTGACCATTTATTTTCATATCACATGTGTGCAAAGAGATTGTTATACTAATTTATAAGTTCAACATGCAACACGTATGGAGTGTTCGTAGCTGTAAGTTTGAGGAGTCATTTGGAAAAGTACCACGTACCTAATACGTCAGGTAGGTACTCGTTAAGAAATAAAATAAAGGTAATCGTCTTGTTTCACCTATTTATGAAAACTTCCACTGAAACTCGAAACTAAGGTAAATCAAAATAATAATCACATGAAAATAAAATATAATTACTCCACGTCAAACTCCAGCGCATTCGTTACGAGATGAAATAGCCCGATAAGATTCAATCACATCGCAACAAGGGAAATTTATTTTTGTTCCCTAATTATAGCAATTTCCCTTCAAGAGCGTTCTCAAGTAAACTAGTGTTTAAAGTGCGTAGCGCACAAACGCCGTGGCGCGGCAGAGTACAGGCGCGGCGAGAGCGCGAGAAGAGCGCGGCGAGAGCGCGGCGAGAGCGCGGCGAGAGCGCGGCGAGAGCGCGGCGAGAGCGCATCGAGAGCGCATCGAGAGCGCGTCGAGAGCGCGTCGAGAGCGCGGCGAGACGCGGCCGGGGTCTTGTTTGAGGTGTTAAACAGCAGACATTTGACTGCCCGGTGTTCGCACCGGCCTCGCGACACGGACCAAAAATTATTGGACTAATTCGCTCGGCCCGGGTTTGATGTTCACCTTGTGTAAGGCAAGCGGTAAGTAAATTTTACATAATGGTGTAGTTTCAACAAAATATGCTCTATGAAATAAATTGTATATATCATGAAATAAATATTACATATTTTATATAATAGGCTTTATGAAATAAATTTTCCACCAGCAGGTCTACTGGGAGATACCCCACTATGGATTAAGTAAAGCTCTTACCAGCATACCAATTTTTATTTTGTATTTTCTGTGTGTACATAAATAAATTAAAAAAAAAGATGTTAAATTAACTTCGCGATATACTCGTATAATGGAATTTCAATTTCTAACTATATGATATTTAATTATTTATTGTAAATTCTTCTAATCAATTACACAGTAACATGATGCGTTAAATAAAGAAGACTTTACCCACAGCATAATGTACGTAATAATAGGCGTCAAAACCTGAGATGATATATCATATTCTCCCAAATGGAATTATCTCTGAAGCTTAAAAGTTATTGAAATTTTTACGGTAGTAATAAAGGAGTCCCAAAATTCAACCGCAGCTCGAGAATAATGGAGAAAGGATAGAGATTAATAAAAGCGGTCGAATTAAAAAATGCCTGCGCACTGGGAGCGTGGGCGGCGAGCGCGAGCGGCGCGCGGCCCACACCTCGCGCGGGCCGCGCTGCCCACCGCTGGGCGAGCGCGCGCGGGGCGGGGCGTGTGGTCCAGAACACGAAAAACCGATTACACGTTCATTGTTCGTATCCAAATAACGTGTACAGCACCTATACTCTTCAACACTTTTTGTCAACTCTCAATTTATTAACTTTTAAAAGCCCGCACTAAAGCTTTTAAGCCCCGCGCCCGTACGCGTTGTCTAGCGGAGTGATATTTTCGCTCGCCCGCAATAACAAAGCACTGCCGTCTCTTGCTTTTTTTCCCCCAAAATCCCCGCTTCACAGACACACCGAAGTTTCTTCGTATGAAACAGAAGCGGCAGATGCTACGGTATAAATTACATCGTACGAAGAGACAAACAAAAGGAGATTATTTAAATTAACATACGTACACTCTTTTCATTCCGCGCTTTTAAAAAATGCAACACTCACTGTTCAGGTGCATTCCGCTGCGCGCGTTGAAAAACCTCCCGACGAATGCGAAGCCGCGCGCGCCGCTCGCGGCCGAGCGCGTTCGTGGGGTTTGTTTACGGCCAAAAACTGTCACTCGGAGCCAGCGTTCCTTTTTCAAACTGCGGCGTAGTGCGGCGCCGCCGAGACACACTCCCCGCGCCGCCGAACAACGCCGTTCGAGCGGTAGTTCTCGTCCGGGTTGTTGCAATTTTCACCAATTTTCCACGAAAATCGTTCTCCGCGAGACCACGCAATGGATTAAACTCACGTAGACGTCTAGCGAAGGGGGAGTTCGTTTACGGAACAACTTTCACTAAAGGTGAGCTACGTTTGAGTTAGCGTTTGAAATGCTTGCGTGCGGAATATTAAATTGTTTAAGCGTTGCCATTGATGCTCTCTGTCGCGTTTCAGTCGCGTATGTTATAATTACTGTAACATAATCTATACGGCGTACTTTGTATGTATGTTCAATAATCGCGCGGAATCTTCGGTGGAGAGTCAATACACCCGACATTCGCGTTCATACGCCAACAAACCGTATGAGGAGATATAAAAGGACAAATTGTTTAAACGCAACAGTTACTTCCGCGTCGCGTCGCCAGTCCACGACACACTGTCGCGCGTACTCACGGCACCGCAAAGAGGCAAACAAGGCACAAGCCGAAAACCCGTAGCTCTCTTACATCACCATTATTTACACTCGAGCGCGGAATGCCGGCATCGCGAAGAGCTCGAGGCGTCCCGTGAAAAAGGACAGTTTACTGTTTCAATAAAGAGTTCGGCCGCGCCGCGGCGTCTGTTGGCGCAATATTGCGCCGCACTTAGCCCATTTCGAGTGCTCGCCGCGTTATAATATGCATTACACTGCACTTGCGGCGACAGTGAGACACGAGCGTGTGGCGTCCGCGCGACGCGCGCCGCTGTCGCCCGACGACTTCGCGCGCGTCCTGCTAGAACTTCGACAGCGCGTCGCGCACACGCCGCGCCGCGTGTGTCAACGAAACGGAGCCGAGGTATCAAAGACGCTAAGAGTGTTTAGAAGTTAACGAACTTAATTAAATCCCTCGAGTTAGACGTCAACGCGGCGACTCCTCAGTCAGTATCAAGGGCGCCTTTGTAAACAAAACGAACACAATATTAACGTTAAACGTGCGACGCGAGTTCAGCCCGACTTGCAAACTTGATTACGACGTGCGCCTTGTAAAACACAAAAGACCGACTGAACTGACGAATGTTTGTAACCGAACAAACATTCGTACACGTGCAATGGTATAACCGTGTTGTGTGTGTTAGCTGTCTAGATCAATTATACTAACCGGTAGAGCGGGCAGAGGCGGCGGGAAATCAAATTGTAAGGCGGGGTGAGTGGGCTTTGACGTCATGTGGCAGGATATGGAGCCGCTGTTGGGAACGATTTAAAATTCACAGTCGGCTTAACGGTGGACCCGCCACGGGGTCCGTCTGAGGGCCCCACTGATAGCATTATATCGTCAGCGAACTAATCACTGCCGAACTGAAGCGTTGCAAGCTTACTTGTAAATAGAATCTGACCCGTAGGCGCAAACAAGGACAGTAATTATATTTTGTTTGCTATGAAACGTAAACAAAATTATAGGCATACATGGACGCGAACGTACGCGGAGTTGTGGCAATAATTCACAAGATACTTACCGCAACGATACGTTGTAATATCTTCGCAAGTATCGGAAAGCCATTCGCCTAAGTGCATGAAGTCCAAGTTTTGCCGTAAACATGAAATGCGGTGTGTGCAGTGAAGTATGTGAAGCCGGGCGGGAGGAGGTGCGGCGAACAGCGCGCGCGGTCCGTCGCAGCGGGCTCGCGCGCCGCAGCCCCGCGCGCTCGGGCTCCGGCGGCCCGCGTTGCCCATAGGACGAAAACGAACAATATTTATTGCTCGCCCGCGTCCCGGTGCACTGGCATGGAATTTCCAAAGTAATTTATAGTCCGCCACGGCCTCACCTTACGCCGCCTTGCAGGCTCTGTTTTATATTCATGCCTGATTTTGTATGGGTGATTTTATCTTCGTACGGCTTAAGTATTGTTGGTTTATATGAAAAAAAAATGCGGAATACTGAAATATCTTATATACGTATCATCGCGGCTGTAACCCCCGAAGAGGTAGACAGAGGAATGTAATACACCACCACGTTTCATAGTACAAGTTTAAGTCACACCGTGGAATAGGCGGTTAGCCAATTGCCATACGAAAATCCAAATTTGAAAAATCTAGTAGTGCCAGACCCAAGATTTGAGCCCATGACCTCCCGACAAGTTCCGCTTACAACCAACACGTCCAACGAGACTGTCTAAGTTTAATGTATAATACAAGTAATAGAAAAAAATCATGTTCATAATTTGATTCAATATGTAGGCTAATAAAAATCGAATTCAGATTTGTAATTTGTCGAGAAATTTGCCTATAAACGATCACACGTTTACGCGAACGTAAAGCAATTAAATTTACCTTAGCTATAATTAGCATTCAAAGTGCGTCCGCTGAGAATAAACATTGATTTTTTATTCCCCCAAAACTGGAGAGAGGCCGTGGACCCGGGCGGGATTGAGAATACTAATGTGTTCACTTTTGAACGCTTATTCGCGCCCCAACGTTTTTTGCATAAAACATCTCATCAAAGGATTGCTCAGGACCCACAGTATATTGAATATCAAAAGGTGAACTGGCGAGAAAGTTTCGGGGCGCGCGGCCGCGGCGTCCTTAATGCTGGCCGCCGTGAAAGCCTTCTTTAAAAATACACCTTTGAAACGTGTTCGGAATAACCGCCCGCTTAATACAAAACACGAAATAACAACCGGGCACACGCATATAGCGCCTCAAGCGGCATTCCCTAACCTCGACACGTTGAGGCTTTTCCCTACTCGATGCAATAATATTTTATTCCCTGAAAAATGTTTCATACGGAATGTTAGGTGAAACGTCATTTTTATTGAACAAATGTCTGAAAACCGTATATATACATATAATGATAATATTAAGATGATATACATGTTATGTGAAAATGCATACTTAATTAACAGGAAAGGCTTAAATATAATATAGTCACTAGAATCGGTCAACTTATTGATTGACCCAATTAAGGTCTTGCCCCTGAAAGCAAAGGACGTTGGAACGTCTTTATTGTGGCCGTAGATTCCAATGAAACTACACCGCTCACTTAACTTATTAAATATTACACACGTTGCGTAATTAACATTTATAGAAATGAGTATGAAATGGGTCGAAGTACCCAAACGGTTCGAGCCGATACTGTAATACCGTCGTAAAATACGTTACGACAAACGTCATAAAAGTCGGCGCAGAACTCGCTGGCGAACGTTAAAAAGCCACGTTCTTTACGCGATTTACGGTACCTATAAAATACATATTGCTATTCGCGATAAAAGTCCGCGCATTTGTCCGCGCTGTCAATAGCGGAATTTATTTGTTCTGATTGAGCGGCGCGGCGTGTGGGATATACTTCCCCAATCATTTCTCCGATTATGACGATGGACGAGTCGAAGACTTGTTTCACATTCATTCGGTTGTTTTCGTTAAAATCGGAAACGTGTTGTAATATTGTAAACGAATGTAAGCGCAAGGTAAAACCTATCCTATCGTTGATCGAACTAGAAATATATTCAACTCGAAATATTGCGCGGCGAAAATTTGCGTGTGTGAAACGTAAATCAAAAGGCCTCCGTTTCCTCGTTGCAAGCTTTACGAGCGCACATTACTACACGTATGTTCAATAAGAAAAATATACGCGGACGCGCCGCCGGCGGAGGTGCAAAAGCCGCGAGGTGAAAAACGCGATTTGAGCGGCGACCTCTCAAGGAAAACGTATCCAATTCGTCGCCGCTAAATCTATACGTTAAACGGGGACTTTTTTTTATGAAAAGCAATAAAGATGTTAGAGCTACTTTGTGTTTGGGAATTTATACCACTTGGAGGAGTAAAACTTATATTGTTCGGGGGATCGCAAAAAAGTTTTCACTTAGGGCCGTCGAAGCGGAATCCTTATTGGATTATTTCTTTGCAACCGCCATTGACAGCGCTCCTGGTCGCCGGGTGGGAGAATATGAAAACGTAACTACGGAACGCTTACTCCCGTCAATCACAATTATTGACTCGAGCACTCGTCGCGTAGCCAAGGGTCATTTACCTATTCATTCTGCATCTGTTCTCCGTTTAGATAAATTTATAGAAATGTACATGTACCTCCAAGTAAGTCCGTACCGGGAGTCCTCACTTATATTTTACTGTTGAAATGCGCAAAGTGTATGTTGCCACAAAAAACTTGAAACATGTCAGATGTCAATTTTTAAACGAACCCGCTACCTACTCTAAGGACATTACCGCGTGGCAGGAAGTACGGCGTTGTATATTACATGCGCACGTCTTATAGGCCATATGAGAAAGTGAAATGATTGTAGGTTCAAGTTTTTATACCGGCAACCGTTTCCCCCCAAATCTAAATTTAAAACTACAATGAAACGTGCGAAATAAGTAACTAAGTATAACTTCGTATAAGTGACTAAGAAATATAATATAAGTAATAGCTGTTATAGTTTAAGAGCATAAGCGAGAATCGGAAATAAATGGGAACCCCACAACCATAAACAGCTCATATAGAGGCTGGCGGCGCAAAAATCAGGAGAAAAGCGTCGTACAATTAGAAGGTGCGAGGGACGTGAGCGGCATGAGGGTCGCTCCGTCGACACCCGCGCGCGGCGGCCGCCCGCAGCTACCTCGTCGCCGCGCGGCGGCCGCGGTCCGGCGCCGTCCGCCCGCAGCGTCCGCCGGGGGCCGGCCCGGCCGGTCGCAGCCGATGTGGGATTGTTTAATTATTTCACCAGGCCGGGCCGTGATCGGAATTAATGTCTATAAGTAGGGATATTTATAAGCTTACAGTTGAACGGATTACTCTTATGTGGTTAACCGTTGAATTCAACTAATATTTCCTTATTTGCATTCATGAATTCGTCGCTATGTACATTGTTTAAATCACCTGTATATCACCTGTATATCTTAGCTGGTGATACCTTGGAGTTTACTGTATTCCTTTGCCTACCCCCCATAGAAATAAAGGTGCGATGCTATATTATTTATCAAATAAAGTACTAATAAACACGAACGACGATTATCATCAAACAAGTACTAATAACCAGCATCACGATCGAACAACGTATGCTGATAATACGATATCGTAAGAATAAACGAAAATATTTGCAGATGAAAAATATACGTGTTATAATTAATGAAGACACGGCAGCGTTGCACTCTGGCGTGCATTGATGCGCACGGCCGCACGCGAACACTTGACCCGGTGCGCGGCCCTACGCCCATCGCAGCGGCGGATCGTCGCTCATCGCCTATTACACCTTATTATGCGCCGCGATCGGCTTAACCGCATTAGCTTAGCGTGAATTGGGTATTGATTGGCTTAAATAATACACGCCGTGCGACCTAATTGATACGTCAATACTGGCTACAGCGGCCGCTTATTAACGGAGCGAAACGTGGGCGATATTAAACGAGTCACTGAAATTATCTTGACCGGAAATTTCAGATACTGGTTGATGATGGGTCAGTTATCTTCGAAATCGTGTTGCGTGTTTGAAGTGTATTATTACACATATGTACAAGTGACACGTAAGGATAGAGATATTTGCCATTCGATGCCCTCTGCCTACCCCATTAGAAATTTGATGTGATATATAGTAATAATAGCAACTGAAATATTATGCTTTTACGTATGTTTGTACATTGCTATATTATTAGGTTATTGCTATATTATATTTTACATCCATTTATCATATGATTTATCTTACTCATGGCGTTGTTATCGCCACACACACGTTGCTACCAATTATCATCTGTCGAAGGCGTAATTTCTGAATAAGCGTCACGGCGGGGAACATTCGCGGGTCGCGTTCGTACAATCGTGTCGCCTCCAAGCTCAGCGCGTGTCACTCCGTCGCCGTAACAAGACTGGCGGCATTGCGCGACGCCCGCGAACACGACACCGCGCGCAAATCCTCTGAACGCTTTCCCTTGTTCCCGCTATTATCACATCAGCTCGACATTTACTTGACAGGGACATCACTAACGTAATTTAGGATGTCGCAAAATGCTTATGGGCGACATTGGAGACAAACAACACATACGAGTAAAGTACCTTAAGAGCGACATGATACATTATATTCGTTCATTCGTTCGACTCCCGTTCGCGTTTTCTGTACGTGATTTTATTTCACACCTAATATTGTTCCGACATCAGTCTTATGATACTATAGTGTTGTTTTAAATTATTAATTGAATTGCAATTATATTACACTGCATATATCAAAAATAACGTTTAAATATCGAAGAAACATTTTCTCATAATCTCTTATGAGCTCATTACAATCATGTAGAGTCTAATACAGACACTGGTTAAAATCGTATAAAGAGAGAGTGTAATGAAAATGTTCTCTTTAGTGTTCGGAGAGTAACGAGTGCAGTGACAGTGCCTGTGGGTAGAACATACTTAAATTTACCGAGCGCTCTTCAAATATTTAAAGTTACATTTCACAACTACGCTATATTTTGTTTGGTTAACCAATTTTTGAGGTATTAAACTAAAATACTATTAGCAATAGTACGAATTGCCAACGGGCACCAGTAATTGAACTAAGTTGACCAATGTGGTCCGGTACTGGTTGACAGATGAGACTTTTAAGCCTCCATGCTTGAATAAAGACTGTGATGAACTGGGTATGTGGCAATCAATGTCCTCTGCCAGAGGTGGTACCTATCTCTAATGGTGGTACAACCCTCTGTGGTTCGACTCCGGCGGGGCACCACCGCCACACCTATGTCGGACTTATAATAGCAGTGTTAAGCGCTGCTGTATTCTGGTGTGGTAAGGGAGACATACTTTTTTGAGGCATTCCAGCTTAGTCCTCAGGGGTAGAGGCGCATCTGTGGTCAACCTGAGATAGGAATCTATCTTACCTGGGGTCGATTACAAATGTCCATGGGCGGCAGTTGCCACTTACCATCAGGTGGACTGCACGCTCGTCTGCTACTTCCATATTATTAAAAAACCCTTGAGTAACCCCGTGTTATAATGTAAGTAATAATAACAGTCCGTCGCGTTCAGGACTATTATTTCATAATCAGATATAAAACAGTCTATTAAATACATATAACCGCTAAATTGTTAGCTGTGATTGAATATCGTCCAAAATATGCAAAACACTGGTCAAGTTATGATTAAGGGTCGTATTCTTATCGCGCCATCTACGGCGCAGCTGTAATCTGAACTCACCTTATTAATATTAGCAGTTGCCAGAAATAACCCCGCCTCGTGTTTTAATACCGTCAATACCATTAACCAAATTGCACTCATTAATTTCTGAAATTACATCGAGCATTATCGCATAATTAATTTTATGGGTTTTAGGTTTTCATTAAGAATGAATTAGTAAATTATTTTTAATGTTGTATTATTATGTTTTAATTGATATGAAGTAAGTACATGAGAACGCACATCGTAGTCCCATGTTAAATCTTTCAAGTGTTCCTGTTGCCCCTAAATTAATAGAATAGACTATAAATAAAGACAATAAACATGCAAATAAGCATGACCGTATCTTAATTTAATATATTTCTAAAACTAAATTCTAAGACACAAATTGTAATTGTTGTATTGTACTATGCGCCTTAAAAAGTAAACTTTGTCAATACCAAATTATAAAATGTCCTAACTCTAAAAAACTCTATTTGGTGGTAATGTTTATGTTCTCTACAATAGACAAATGTATTGAATTATGTTCCAGTCGAAGCCGGAAGCGTCGCGCCTACAATTAAATTGCCCAAGTGAGCGTTTGTTTATGCCAACGTATTTAATTAGATCGGTGATTCTGAACTGGCCTGATTTAGTGTTATCTACATACATATTACACTTATAAACACCATTGAAAATTCTCCGAAACTATTAAAGGTTAAAATGGGGCCAAAACACATTCTTGTTAACGGGGTGACTACGACAAATTTATTCACTGAATTCGTCGATATGTGATTGTACAATGAAAATTTATTCTTACATACGTGTATTTTTTTTCTACTGATAATAATTATTCGTGAAATGATAATAACTCTACATTTATTGCAACCGGTCAATATGAATACAGGTAAAATGATTAAAACGTAAAATAAATATAACACAAGATATGTTCGTCCGTTTGTTTTCTTATTAAGTAGAGAAAGTCACAAACGAACAGGCGACGGTTAAAGGAGTCGGTGGAGGTGCCTACAACGGACAGCTGACAAGTCTATTTTCATATGGAAACTCTGAAATCACAGAGAAGTCTTATCTGATTATATCAATTATGTGTACTAAAAATGTTTAAAACTGAAACATTTTACACATGCAACAAAATTCGTTCGAAAAACTTCAAAATGAAGTTGAGTGTATGCAATTTGGAGCTCAAGTGGAGCACTCAGCAACATCAAGTGGATTTCGCTGGCGGCGTCATAAATTACATGTCGCACTAACGCGAAACTTGAGCGCCGACGCCCCAGTGGTTAGCCGCGGGTGACCGTCGCGCGGCGCTGCGACTGCGAGCCCACCCACGTTGGGCCACGTCGTACCATGTCCAAAGAACATCCCACCCGCGCTTGTCCGCGTCAACGAGGCCGTCGTTACCGGTGCTACTGGGTGACGGCGTCAGATCGACAGTGCCTTGAACTTGTCTTCCTGTTCAGCGACGTTCGACGGTGGAGTGCTAGGGGTGCCTTCATTTACTGAGTAGTTAATTAGTGTTACAGCACTCGGCGCGCTCTACCTACCCTGAATGGGACTTGTCGTGGACCTTTATTAATAATTAAGAGAGAAATTTTATACAAAAATTCTTTGCGAATATTATTAAATAAATGTCCTTTTTCTCTTCGAAATAATATAATTTACTATACCACTAACCAAGACAACTCTAAGTATAAAAACCATTCCTGAAACAAACTAAACCATGTTGGGTTGTGTTATATATCCAATTATGTTAAAGCTCCACCAAACAATAGCAAAGCTCCTCTCTCGAACGCGACACACACGCTCAGGCACACAATCAGCATATTATCGTTCGTTACGCAGCGACATAACGTGATTATTGATTGATATCGCAGCGACAATAACTTAACGAGTGGCAACAATGCCGGCGCCGCGGCCGCGCGCCGCGCACGCCGCAACACGCCACACGTACGCCCGCGCCGTTGTACGTAACCCAGTTAGGTAATTTCGCTACATGCCTCTAATCCAATTAGCTATTAAGATTCGTGGTCCGAATATTAATTTGATCGTGAATCGCCCGCTTTATAAGGCAGCCGCTCGCACGGGCCGTACGTACGAGGCGCACCCTCGTTCCGTACGTACGGATTACGTGTCCCCGCGATCGTGTTTCCCGACGATTGTGTTTACAAAAATTGTGCGCAACTTCCCTGTGTTTTTCTTTGCGAGTTCCACGAAACAACGGTTCGCCTCCCGCGCGCCTCTCGGCCGTTCGTTCGCCGGCCGGGGTCGCCGAACCGCTGTGTTCGTACTCCGTGACCGTCCATAGCTCATACGCACACACATATTAGCTTCACGCACAAAAATATACCTCTTTTTTGGATATATGAATGGACATACAAACATAAAAATGTTTGTATTTCCGTTTATTATCGACAAGGTACATAACCAGTTTATTATATAACTGTCATTTTTATGATTTCTTTTAAAGTGTCGCAAGTTTTTGAAAAACATTATGGTAATGATTTTATTATATAATTATTAGTTAATAATAAAAAACAATGAAACTACGGCGGAGTGAGTTTTAAGTCTACGCATACGGTGGAATGTTGGCAAAGTTTTCTTCCACCTTTCCGTAGGTACCGGTAAACGAAGCAAGACGGAACGACCAGCCGACACGCGCCGCGACGCCGCCCGTCTCGCGGCTCACTAATTGAACCCCGCATCTAACGAACCATCGCGCGTCCTCGTGTGCCGGCACAATCGAAATCACCGAAAACCCAATTACGGCTAAGACGGAAAGTTTTATGGCCGGTATAAATTAGATGTACCTCTAAGGGGGAAGTTTTTCTTAAAACATTTTTCATGACACGAATTGAAGAGGAACGCCGCGGAAATGAGACAAAATTGTTTCATTTTTATAACTGTACTCTATGTTATCTCAAAGCTGTTTTTTGCTTTTGAAAATCTTAGTTAATACAAATTAACATTCAATAGTTATTTAACATATACAAATATAAAATATATTTCCAAATGCTTTTAATAAATATCTATTTTTAATTAAAGAAGTACATAATGACTGCCTCGTTGGCCGTGTTGGTTGCAATTACGACTGTCGGTCGAGAGGTCCCGCGTTCAATTCCCGAACACGACAAAAAAATTTTCGTTTAGATATTCTAGTAGTGGTTCGGAGTGTGGATATGTGCCCGATGCGTGGCAATAGGCTCACCTATTAATGTAAACATAACCGGTGAATCGTGGGAATGTTCTGCATTCCTCTGCCTACCTCGCCGGGGATTATTTGCGTCGAGTTACGTTACGTTATATAATGACACAGTAAGCTCTTTGTATTTATTATGTAAGCTAAACACTGGCTCGTACCGTCCCAAGACAACTGGTTACAAGCATACATTGTTCATAATAGTTTCTTTGCACACATGGGTACGATATTAAAAATACAACACAATAAAATCATTGTTACTTGCATATATTATTTCATTTGTTAAATATTTACTGATACAAACTTGTTGACGAAGATACTAATAAAATCACGGGTAGGTTTTGTATAGAACTGAAAAGGATGGACCACCATAATTCTTGTTACAGGTAATAATTCCTGTTATTCCTGAACCATCATAATTCCTGAATAATTCGTGAACCATCATCATTCTTGTTACAGCAGGTTCTTGTTACAGGAAAGAAAATATAATCATATGAATAATTTTTTAAAGAACACGTTTCAAGAATACGTAATGATAAATTACTACCGAGGCCTGGCAAAAAACTTTCCAGGTGACACATTTTCGTATTGTTTCAGACGAAGGGAAAATTTATAAAATAGTTCAGTGGACGCGCAACGGCGCCAGCCACTCCGCTCTGCTCGACATCTTCGACGTCACCCCCGGCGAGCCCATCCAGGTATGTCCGTCGAGTTCATCGACGTTCGGTAAATACAATGTTCTGCCGTCATTAACAGTACGTCAGGGGAAAAATGTATTATTAATTTTAAATT
The DNA here is from genome assembly GCA_018245875.1 of Mysoria ambigua. Lineage (NCBI taxonomy): Eukaryota > Metazoa > Arthropoda > Insecta > Lepidoptera > Hesperiidae > Mysoria > Mysoria ambigua. Next base: position 6,771 of record DWEI01000123.1, on the reverse strand, counting down.
TAACTTGAGTTTAATTTGATGTTTAAACAAGTTTATGTCAATTTGTATTGGACAATTTACTTTATATCAATTTATCAACATCATCAGCAGCCTGTTGCAGTCAACTCCTGGTCATAGACCTCTCCAGAGGGATCACGTCCACAATCCCCACCCTGGGAATGCCGATTATATTTCCGGTTGTCTTTTACCGGGTTCTAATGATTATCGGACAATGGTTTTATTTTAATTAATACTTCTAATTTATTATAAATGCTTATAGAATGATGCTTTGGATGTGTTCTATGTATGTTAATTTTTTTTCATCATAAATATTAAAAATATTGCCTTTTATTGGTGGGACGTAAACGTAACCGGTGAAAAGTGGGATTGTTCTGCATTCCTCTGCCTATCTGTATGTGCGTTACCTTATAACTAAGAAACGCAATTCGAAAAGTTTAAATACTTTACATACTCTGAGACGAGAGTGGTGGATGGCATGCCCGAGACACAAGTCTGTAAGGCCGACCCGCGGCAGGCGATGGCGCTGTCGCGCGCGCACGGCTCGCTGTACGCCGCGTCGGACCGGCGCGTGCTGCAGCTGCGGCTGGCGCTGTGCGCGCGCCGCTACGACGCGTGCGTGCGCTGCGCGCGCGACCCCTACTGCGGCTGGGACCGCGCCGCCGCCGCGTGCCGCGAGTACGCGCCCGGGTCAGTACCACACGCTACGCGCTACGCCCCGCACTACGCCACGCGCTACGGCGCGCGTAGGGATATCGTAGTGCTATAATAGTTGAGATTATTGTACAACTCTAGTATTGACTGAACTGTGCTTCGTAGTACTATAGCACAAACAGCATAAGTTTACACGAGTAATCTGCTACGAGACTGAAGCGTGCAGCGCTACGACACGATTATGCGCTACGCAGAAAAATAATTGCGATAGTACGACGTCGATATTGGGAAAGACGCAAATGTTTTCTGTACATTGTTGATACAAAGCTACAGAGTCAGTTGCCAAGGTCGACGTGGGCGGACGCGGGCGTCCGCGGGCCACAAAGCGTAGTTTAGCTCAGAAAACAAACGTTAGTAGGCTGCAATGTTTCACCGAAAAATATACATTATTATAAAACAATATTTTCCGTTACACCAAATTTTTAAATCGTAATTAATCACATATAGTATAACTATTAAGGAATTAGTAGTTTGTTATACTGTAGTATTATTTTTATAGATGAAACATTATGAATTGAACCGATTGGTATTTCAAAGCTACAGTTATAAATAGTCGTAAAGGAGTTATACGAACACCTTAATGTATGCGCTAGGACTTGAATGGGTGAGTAGGGACTAAGCGCCAGTAAATTACTATCAGTAATTAGTAAATGCGAGCAATTAATTAACATTTCACAGTTACATCGATTTCAATGTGATGTTTCTAAGTGGTAACAAGAGACACAACGTACAGTATCTGCTTACTAATTAACAATGTATGTGGCGGCAGCACTAAGCCGCGCGCGCGGAGCCACAGAACATATTATCCGGCACAATCGGAGCCCAACATATCCTGCGCCTTAGTGCTGCGGAGCTCTAAGTTATCAAATAGTATTATTCCGGAACATATTGTTAGGAACACAGTTAATCTGTGTTCTCCTGTTCTTGGTTTATATTGCATTACTCGTCGAGCGGAACTTAGTATAAAATATTATAATGGAATAACAAACAGTTTCCTTAGTGAATTTAAAGCAATTTCCTAAAGATCTATAAGACCAGACGAATGTTTCTTTAGCAGACGAGCGTAAGTGACGCCTTTATACTTGTAGACGACAGGACGAATTAAATTCGTCAGGACTTTAGAGAATAGGGTTCCTTAGTCGCTGCCCGCTGTTATGGGAAAGAGTTATGAAATTATGTACGTATATAATCCCCTTAATAATTTAGCAATTAATTGACTTACTGAGCCGCAGCAGGCCCGCGGTGTTCGCTGAACATTAATTCGATCACGTGCAAGGGCTTAGCCACATGCAGATTTACATATCGAATTTTAGGCATTCCGAGTAGAACACATCATTACAAAATAGACACGCGTGTATGAATATTTAGTACATATGAAATTTAAATGACCACAAATTTTTAGGGGTTAGTTATTGTAACTTAATTATATTAAAATCTTGGCACGTCACACGTGGTCATTTGACCCCAAGGTAAGTGTCTAGAGAGGTGACAGACACTAGACGGCCGACACACTACACATTGATGTACACTCACACCGTGGCCGGGCGCGCGCAGGCTCATCCAGGACGTGGCCAACGACACGGCCGACATCTGCGACGCGGCCGTGGCGCGCCAGCGCGTGGCCGCCACGTGGGGGCAGAGCCTGCACCTGGGCTCCTTCGTCAAGCTGCCCGAGGTGCTGCAGCCGCGCGCCGTGCGCTGGTTCCACGCGCGCGACCAGGCGCGCCACCCCATCACCTTCAAGTGAGTATTCGTCGACATCGACATTCATCACCATTCTCCACCACTGTTATTCCTCACCATCATCATGCTCATTCATATCATCATTTTCTGATTTTATTTAAAATTTGTGTGTGCGTATGTCGCGTTTGCTACAAACAAATGCGCACACGCGCGTGCACCGCTGGGTGCATCTCGCTCTCGCTCTCTTTCTCTCTCTCTCTTTCTCTCTCTCTCTCTCTTTCTCTCTCTCTCTCTCTCTCTCTTTCTCTCTCTCTCTCTGTCTCTCCCTCTCTCTCTGTATTGCTATCTTTTATTATCACGGATCTGTTATTCGCGTTTTTGAATATATGAAGAATTTACTATTACACTTATGTCTATAACCAAATACATCGTAATGTAACAATGACACCTAGATCGTAGCTTTCAAAGCCGTAAGAATTATTAAATCTGGCGCACATATTTCATTGAATGTATCTTACATATTCAGTTAAATTAGATAGTTCAGTACAGTTAAATCTACCTTACTTCAGTGGACTATTATTATTAAGTGTATTTTATAAACCACAACATACAACATAATTCATGTAATGGAGTTCCAAAAATAAAGAGGCAAAAGCAAAATTACAAACTTATACAAGGGCGCGTTGGTTAAGGCTCTTGCGTTATTGCAATTTAAATTAATATTTATCAAAACGTAAATACCGACTTTGAAAATAATCGTACAAAGTGTTTTAGAATCTAAAAGAAATAGAAAAACAAAATTAACTGTATAAATTCCATTGCGGCAGTCTGCAAGCTTTTTGACAGCTGAAATGAGTTAAAAGACTTTTGAAAATGTTAATGGCCCTCACGCTAAACGACTTTGTTTTGTCAAGACTGCGCATTAATTAGCCGCGAGTTCGAATATTCGTCGCGTCGCGAACGGAAAAAACACGAAAGCTTTGTTAATGAGCTTCCAAAGTAGTTTTAAAAACTGTTCCATCGAATGTTCCCGAGCGGAGTTGTCTCGTGAAAGCGGCAACAGACTCGTTTGATCGCCAACAATGAACATCGCCGCGCGAATTAATGCGCACTGAAAAGAAACAATGGCCCTGAAAACGCTGAAGTTGAACACGCGTGTAACAACATTAATTAAAGTGTTTCCAAATCTACCGTTATCGCACTTCCGCCGGGATAATTAAAATGCAAGGGGTTCTCGCAATTGAGGTTTGTTACATTCAGCCATGCTTCGCGTTCGGCGGAAGGGTTTGTTTACTCGGAATACTGTAATTATTTTTCTAAAATAATAGGGTATCAGGATCCGCTGGGCGGCCGCGCCTGCTTTTTACTTTAATGAGGGGTTATATTGGTATCATGTAAAATTCTCACTTCTTATAAAATAAATATATTATGCATGTATGTAGGTATATTATTATTTAATTCAAAGCAACGACCACCAGATAAGTCTCCGTACTTTTAGTTTCAATAATTTCAGTTTACAATAATTCAGTGATGATTTCTTCTTCTTCTTATTGTGCCTCTTTACTACTGAAGGTTGGCCGTTAGTTCCTTGTACCTCTCTCTATCCATGGCCAGGCGGAAGAGTTGTTCGACAGAGGTAAAGCTCGTCCACTCCCTGATGTTTCTCAGCCACGACTATTTCCGGCGTCTAGCGCGCCCCTTCCCTTCCACCTTCTTTCTTTGATGATGACTTGGAGCAGGTTGTACCTATCGTGCCTAAGCACGTGGGTGAGATATTCAATCTTACGCTTCTTGATGGTATGTATCAGCAGTCGGGTTATGAAGACGCGCTGCAGTATGTTCTCATTCCTGTCTTTTAGTGTCCAAGTAATGCGAAGCATGCGGTGTTAACAATGCTTCGAGACGTCTTCGTGTGTCTTCTTTAAGTGTCCATACTTCGCAGCCGTACAAGATGATAGACCAGATGTAGCATAGAGGAATGCTAACTAGGAACTTGATGTCAAATCGCCGACAACACAAAATTTTTCTTATGTTGATAAATGATGCTCGGGTCATTTCTATTCGGGTCCTAATTTCTTTTCTGATTCCCATTTTTCATTTACCCAAGTTTCGATGTGCTTGTACTGTTCAACCCGCTCTGTATTTTTATCGGCTATGTGTATCGTTGGATTTAAGTCAGGGTTTCTGGAAAATACCATCAATTTTGTCTTGCTCATATTCATTGACAATCCAGCGTTCTCACTGATATTGTTGACTTTATCGACTATTGCTTGCAGATTTTTTCCGTTGACGCTATCAAAATAGTGTTACCGGCATAACGAAGATTATTGATGATCTTTTCGTTAATCTTTACTCCAGCTGCAAGACCTTCTATAGCTTCCGATATTATAGCCTCTGAATATAAGTTGAATAGCAGTGGAAACAAAATGCAACCTTGCCAAACGCCACGTCGAATCTCGATTTTTCCAGTTTCCGAACATGCGAACCAGTAAACATTAAGGGCAAAAAAGGGCTTCTCGAGTTCCAACACCAGAACGGAAATCGAATTGGCTATCGCCCAGTTGTTCATAACAGGTCGGTGTGATCTATTCTGGATACTTTTCAAGAAAACTTTTAGCACATGGCTCATTAGGCTAATCATAAAATATTCTTCATATTTACGAGCATGTTGCTTTTTGGGGATCGTAATAAACGTACACTAGAGCCATTCGTTGGGAAGATCGCTAGTATCGTAGATGTTATTTTAGAACTGTGTCAGAAAATCAAGGTGTTCTACCTCCAAGAGTGTCAGTAAGTAGTAACACTCCTGGAACCGAAGAGAGCCTGGAGTGTAGAAGTGTAGTGTAGTGTAGAATTTTCGGGCCCAGGAGATTTTCCAGCTTTGGCTTGTCTTAAGGCTTATAATAATACATCCGACTTTAAAATTAAAGAATCCTTTCCATCTGCGAATCCCTTACATTGTTTCCGGAAATATTTGCAAATATTGTGGATAGATATTTTGTCTATACTTCCTCCTTAGCGTCAATATTTTAAATCGGGTTTCCCTCACCATCGGCTAAAGCAGTAATATTTCAAAAGTTTTTCCCACTCATTTCTTTAATGTTTATGTGCGTTAAAACTGTCGTGCTTGCGGAATACTTAATCCGCGTTTCAGCTATCTCTTTGCGAATGGTTCTGTCAAGTTCCAAATAACGAGCTGGGTCACTAGTCTTACACAGTCTTCTGTCTTCCATGTTTTGTGGAACTGAGTCCTTCATCCGGTCTTGTTATTGATCTGTTGAGGTAGTTGTAATGGTTGCGGCAAATATCATTTACTTTTTGCTTAAGTTTGGCCTATACTTCATGTGGTTAGTTACCGGTTTCGTAAGTTGATATTTTACCCATTGGTTTATGTCTATTGATACTCTAGCTCACCCTTTAGAATCAGCCAGCTTCCTGACGTTAGGCAGCTAACTACTAGACTTCTTCCTTTGTAGCTTTTTCAGTTTGCATTAATTTCACAGTGATGACTACGGGACTGTGATCAGATCTTATATCAGCTCCTAGGTATTTTTAGCTTTCTTGACACAATTTCGATATCTTTTGTTAAATGATCTTAAGTGATGATTGAATTTTGAAAATTAACCAGTGTTTTTTTTTATAGCAAACCAGAAAAATACATAGAGACGTCCGAGCACGGGCTACTCATAATCTCAGTGAACGAAGGCGACGCGGGCCGCTACGACTGCTGGCTCGGCGGCTCGCTGCTCTGCTCCTACAACGTTACCGTGGACACGCACAGGTACAGCGCCATTAATGTACATGCCATGTCCACTATACGTACTGTACCTATTCACATAGTGTATTGACCGCACGAAAGTATGCGGTCATTATGGATATCTTATTTTTGAATTTCGCTTTCAGATGCTCGCCGCCCGAAAAGAGCAACGAGTACCAAAAAATATACTCCAACTGGTGTCACGAATTTGAGAAATACAAAACGGCGATGAAGACGTGGGAAAGGAAACAAGAGGTGAGAGTTGACTTCACATATGATATAATTTTTATTCAGAGGAGATTAAAGATAATATTTTCAGAAACGGAAGCATAAACAGATTTTTTTTTAAGAATTTATCATCTCGTGGAATAGTCCTAATAATTATTTTATGTTTGACTCTTAGCAACAAATTGAATAATTCTAACATCTGACTCATAAACATACATGTACAAAATTTTCTTTACACAAGAAATTCCGTAATCACCAAAACTATCAATTTCATTATAATTTTTCTGTTGATGTATCATGACTCAAGTTTATGTATGGTTTGACTGTGACACTGGTGTCGTGTTGCAGCAATGCGCGCGGCAGAACGACTCGCATCAGAACTCGCACCCGAA
>DWEI01000122.1:0-27799 GCA_018245875.1 Mysoria ambigua | reverse complement strand
ATCGTGGGAATGTTCTGCATTCCTCTGCCTACCCCTTCGGGGATTACAGGCGTGAAGTTACGTTTATAAATTATATATTATTAATGGTTTTTGAATTAGATAAACCCATAATCCATTAATTATTGTGAAATTTGTTTATAAGATTAAAATGCAAGTATATTAAATTAAAATAACAGCAGGATGCTTTCGTAACATGCAAATGTGTGGGCGGGACGCGAGAAACTTGGCAGCGAGCGAGCGGTCGCACGATCCTGCAAATCTGCACACTCCGCTTATCAGCCCTGATTCATACTCGCGTCGGACACGACCGCAAAACACTCGCGCGCACACCGCGAGAGTGGCAATATTACTTAGTGAACGCGCCGCCACGACTCATTTTATTTTGTGGATAAGGACGCTCGTGTGGCCCGGGGATTCAACGACGCTCCGTCGGGGGGAAAAGAATGGATCGTGATGAGAAATGTGCCGGAATAATTTATCTTTGGGTTAGTTTAGAGAACGAAGCTTGTCTCCGACAGAACCGCGCGGACGACGGCTTATTTCTAATTCAGGGACGCGTTTTCGAAGGGAAGATAAAGCGCTGCGTGTGAATAACTGAATACAAACGATGACTCGCAAAACTTGTTCAGCGCCGGCCGGAACGCTGGCGCCGTCGCTAATCCGCGCGATGTCTACCTGCAACGTGGAACAGGGAGACGGAAACGGTGTAGCGGCGACAACAATTTTTTACTCGTAGGTCGTTACAAAAATACAGATAACGGCGCACGTGCCGTTTATGGCTGAAGATGTCGAGGGAGACGCGAGTACAAAGCGCCCGAGATTTATTGGCCCGCCGTAAACGTACGGAGGAGGAAGTTTGTACACTTGAGCCCGACAAATCGCAATATTTAACGTTCAACTATTTCCATCAATTTGTTCTATGAAGAAAGGGAAAACTTAAATTGGAACGATTAAAGCGCGCACCCTTCGGTGATTGATTACTGAAAGGAGACGCTGCCCACCGCTTCGAAGCATTGTATCCCTAGATTTATTTCTGTTTCCTCGTTTTTATTGCGTACTCAGATCTTATAACGAAATAGTTACGGCTGTTAAAAGGTTTTATTGGTTAACCTTCGGCGTATGCGGTCATAAAATAGATTCGTAACCAAAGAATCGTACGCGTTTCACTCGATTTATAACTGAATCACGTGAAAAAGAAACAAAATTTGCCCAACAGCAGGATATAAAATTGGAACTATAGCATGAATTTATAGGAAACTTGTGGAAATCCCGGATAATAAAATACATTATATTGAATATTATATGAAAAGAGTTTTACGGTTCTCACTCCCTTTCCATAGGAATACTTTTTTGTGTTAACAGCTTTTCAGCACTGAGTAATTCGAAGGTTACGTTTATAGCTCGCATTGCTAAATCGGAAATGTTTTCCATGCAATTCAAGGAATGTGACACAATAGAGTTTATGTTCACTGAGATTGTTTCAGAACACCAATTAAAATTGTAAATAAAGCAATGATCAGATCTAAAGTGGCGTGGGGCTCCCCTCGACTCTGCGAGCGAATTCATTTAATTTACCGTTCGCGCTGAGGACCCGTTGAAACTTTACGCATTTAATAAACTCACTAGACGAATTAAAATTCCGTAGGCTTAGCAACAATCGCGTCTGAACGCCGTTATCTCTTTCGTTTGGTTTATTAATAAGGGGAACGTCTCGGTTGTCCATTTAATTACCGGAACAATGACAGGGGAGCACTGCTAATCATAAATTAACAAGCTCACCTCGGCCAGTGGGCTGACGACGAATCGCAGTATCGTCGCTCTCGATTTAAATATGTAAATGATTTTTGAGTGTGCAGCGTCGGAGTTCGCTTGCAGGTTGTTTAGCATAAGCAAATCGGCGCTCCTTTATTCGTGAGCTCCCACCAACTACGCCCGAGTGTTAGACGAGCGCGAATAAATAATCTCGCAGTTGCACGCTCCTTCCACGAGGGCTGATCGTAAATCAGTGCGAGACGAAATTTCCGTCTAACGTGAATGTAAAATTTAGAGAACAATGCCGCTACATAGTTTCGGAGGGATCTCTTTAACAAAGTTATGCGTTCTGTTGTTTAAATGAGCTTTATCTCCGATTGCGGGGCGCGGCTCGGTGGAGGCTGCGTCGTTTGTACCATATCTTATCCGATAACTTGCTGGGACACACTTCTTGAAATATTTAACTTTTGTCATAAATTATCTAATACTCGTGTGCAATGTATTAACTCGTGTGCAATTTATTAATAATCTGTTATATGTGTACAATATGAAAAAGGTACACATTTAATTGAACCATTTATACGGCTCTATTAGAGAATGACAGAGCTACATCGCAAAAAGAGGTTACAATTTTTTTTATGCGAAACGAATTTCCATTATTATCGCGCAACGGCAGCAGCAATAATCTCGAAGTAATATAATTTTAGTATCCAATTTAATTAACATGGCACTTGTAAATCCAATTACAATCGAAGCGGGCTTATCGTATATTTCAGTAAATAAACACCGTTAAGGTCGCGCGGCACAACGTTAAACAACGGTAATAATAACATTTTCAACGCTCCTTTAGTTCGTTTGGTAGTTATCAGGCAGAGCTTTATCAGTAATTGAACACGAACTATTACATTTGAATCCGGGATTATATTCAGAAGTTCCGCGCGTGACCCTTCTCGTGACATTATGGTGTTATAATCCGAATGTAACTACTATCTTTATTTATGTTGTCCGCTAACAAGTTCTGATTGTGTTATGTAAATCGATTCGCTGTTCGGCCGGATGAGTTCAGTTTTGATTTCTTTTCTGCTTTATGTGTTTTATAATTGAAAAGCAAATGTCGCCTTGCTTGTATGTAGGTCTGATGACCAAAACGCCGGAAAGCTGTTTAGAAACGGATTTAGAACGGTCAGAACTATAAAAAAAACCTATGTCCAGCAACCGGCCGCCAAAGCCTGATGACTGCAAAGCTCGTCGTTCAGATAATTTCTCATACCAGAGCTCGCATACGAGAAAGTAATACGGCCTAAGAGTGAGTATACATATATGTATATAATTAAATACACCCATAGATATAATGTAATAAGATTCTATAACATCTACAATAAATTGCCTGCTTAATTAAATATACCACGGGCGAACTTTAGCGAGCAATATTGCTCGATAAAAGTTTACCTCAATATCCTCTTATATTTAATATCAAATATTAACAAGAGGCGAGTGTCCCGGCAAGAACACTCATTAGCCGGCGGTGGCAGTTAAAGATGTTTCTGACAGTAACCGAGGGTCCATTAAAGTTAAAGGAAGCCTCGCCGCAGACGAGTGTAAATAATAACTGAGTGGTTTCAACATCTCTATAAAGACGCTATGTTTTTCAGCTACTGAGCAAAGGACTCGTTTTATATCGAGCGAGTGACGACTGGCCTTCGGATATTCCTAACTTAATGACTAGATATTGTCAATTCGTGAACTAAATCTAAAAGGTATTGTTAATTTTTAGTTAAATAATAAAACGCTATTTCTTTCGTATCAATGTTAACTGGCCAATGTAGTTAGTATGAGTTTACCAAAGGATACTTTATTTTACTCTTTTTCTAATTTTTCTTAAGAATGAATACGAGACGATTATTTTACTCGTATAACATAATAACTGTGGGTTAGGAGAGGTGATTTAAATATTCATAAGAGAGCAATTACCAAAAAAATACGCGAATAAATCGCATTTTTTTATATTCAACATTATTGTATAAAATGTAATAACGTATGGGTATTCGCACTGGGTACTGGGTACTAAATTTTGTTATACATATATAATATACACAGTATCAAACTTTTGCTTTAGGTTAATATCCTTACAGGCACCAAGAACTTGTTACAGGATCCACTTAATCCACTTCAGAGATTTATATCACTCCGCGTAGGTAACGCAGTGCGGGTACATGCTACGGTGGTCGGGCTCTACGCCGCTACTGTTCGTAGCTCGTAGATACCCATATATGCCACGCCATGTCGTACAAAGAGAACGTTTTAAACCGGCGAAATCTAGTATACGCCGGTTTTTACGTTGTAATTTAAACCGCCCGTACAGAATATAACTTCACCTGTCTATTTAAAACAAAATATTACATTGTAAGGAAACCTCAAGACCCTGTTTGGTGGAAGATTTAAATTCAGCGTTTTGTTTCGTCGCATGTTGTTGAAAGTAGTTCTTAAGCGATAAAGCTGGTGAATTAGGTCCGCGCCTAAGCTACGTAAGTGATATCGTGGAGGAATATCGATAGCAATTATTTTTGACAATGTAAAAGCAAGTTATTAAAGCAACTGTCGAATGTAGGCACTGTAATATACTATATCAAATAAAATTATAGGAATATAAAACGCAATATCAAATAAATATAAATTTGAATCTATTATCATTGGACTTTTACTTTTTTATCGGTGGCCGCAATTAAATTGAACAGAACATGCAGTTAAGGCAAAATACCGACGGGATTATTATATAATCACTTAATACACAAGACGTAATACGTAAAAAAATAAAGGCCCATTCGACATGACTCCTAACAATACATTGCTTATTGTGTGGGGATTTTATTCTGAGAACGAATAAGCGAATAAAGTTATATGACAGGCGTATCACCTGGCGACGAGCGCTGCCTTCTCACGCGCTCTAACGTTTTCGCTCTGCTGCACAGCGCTGGCGAACGCTAATTTGCTTTTGTTCTTATTGTACGCAACCATTTCGGTTTCTAAGCTTCCTCTGGATGCAGATAATCTCCGCTTGGTTTGTTGTATCATAGCGCGTTTAAAACGATGAGTTCTGTGATCGGATTCCGCTTACTCACCCTCGATGTACATACCTGTCTCACGTAACTAACTTTAAGTAGCTTAGTGGAACAGTGAAAAGCAGCAGGAATAAAGCAATTTCGTCCCCACCTTAAACATAAATAAAGCAGTTATGTTTCCATTTACTAATCTAGAAAATTTGTTACAAAACTAGTTTTATGTAATAATTATAATTAGTAATAAGACCTCATAGTTATTTATCGCTGACACTTTCAGTTAAAATAGGCCGCGTATTAATCAAGTCATAATTGCCAGAATATTATTAATTACTTGGGTGCCTCCGTAATCGAATGCAGATGTGGAAGCGTGTAATCAAAGTTTACTAATTTTCAAAGATTAGATGGTACGTATCGATTAAGTACATAACACTCGAACGAAACTTCCGCTCGGTTAATCAACACGGTGGAAAGATAAAACCGAAAGTTTAATCGTAATTCACGTTATGATCACAGGGTGGCCTCCGTACGCAATCCAAGTTGTTGAAATGTCGCGACGTTGAAAGCGAGCGTGAATTCATCAAGGCAGCGGATGATACGGCACGGCTAATGAGCCGCCGTGTCCTGCGCCTCCACTAACGCAACTCGTGTCGCCCCCCCCGCCTTCCTCAATTATCTCAGTAGATAGATATCTCACGGCTAATTATCCCTTGAGCTAGTCTAGTCGACAGAAACGTGTAATATAATTTGGAAGAAATTAAATTATCCATGTCGCAAAATGTAACTGGTGAAAACGTTGCAAGTATCATTGCATTATTTAATTTATGTTCAATTTACTTGTTATCAATCGCTCGTATTGAGAAGCGTTTTACTGAGGCAAATCTTGAACGTTTATCGAAAGTTTGTTATGTTCATTACATCACTGATTGCAAAGAAGCGTATAATGAATATTAATTGTCAAGCAAATATTGCTAGAGTTAACCTGAATTTAATGCACATAGCAACGAGTTACCAGAACTTAAATCTCAGTTGTTAGTCACGTTGCATGATCAGCAGAAATTTATGCGATTTGAAGTTGAATTCGAGCTGGAGTCGTGTAAGTTTCAACAGAGGTTTCGAGAATAGTTGGTAGAATATATGTTTGCAGATGAGTCCCGCGGCGTCGCCTACCGTCTCCATACTTAGTTGGATTATATTCGCGTCATTAATCGACGAGATTGCGTTCAGTGGCCGACCCTCTGTCGAAGCCGCGCCAGAATCTTTAATTAGAAACTACGAGTACATGAATTGACACGTCTAATTCGAAAACTATCGATTATACATCGTTTTATCGCACATATCGTAGATAAACATATACAATTTTATTTAACCTACAGTAACTTATACGTGCATAATTTTATGTGTATAATTGTTCAAATCAAATCATTTGAAATTGTCATCTTTAAAACAGTTAAAAGTAAAACTATAAGTTATATTGTTATTATTTTTAATACAACAGTTATTATTTTTAAATAAGATTACTCGAATAAACTTTATAAATATGTTTATTAAAAATTTATCCTTGTATTCTTGGAGACAGCGTCTCCACCGAAAGCTACGAGTATGGACACGGCGCATTTTGAGCGAAGTTAAAAGGCGGACATCAAAAATATAAGCAGAGTTTCAATATCGGGACACTGGGATGAGAGACGGACGTTCTTGTGGAGACGTCAGCGATCAATCAGCCGTGTGACTAATACCATCTATCAATACGTCACGGTGACGGCCCGCGCCAGATGGCGACACTGCCGCCGAATATTAAATATCAATTTTCAACCAGCTACTTCTATTTTATATCGAATTAGTATTTTGCCAATGACTTTTTCCGTAGCATAAAATTCATTACGATTTTTTTTGGACGTTTTGGATGATTCCAAAAGTGACGAACACGTTATCAACAGACGGTGCAAACGTTTCATACAATATATGTTTTTATATGATGTTTGGATGTATGTTCATACACTATTCCTATTGTCCAATAACTTCATATCACTTTTTAAAAGTAACGTTTCATTTTCCGAGCGAACTGATTTATTTTACATGCATCCATAACTATAAACTTATCATATTTAGTAAACTTGCAATAGAATCATCTATTTCTAATAATAAATCTATTACTATAATAATACAACAACCAAACTACGCTCACAATGCCACTTCCAGTACGCCACTACTTTATATCTTTTTAATTGCTCCTAAGCTCAGAATAAATTTTTGTATTTACCCTCTTCCAGAAAAAACTAACTGTTTCAATTAAAATTGTAATATTTTTGATTTAAACTCTTGCCATTAGCTGTACGCCTTATCGCAATTATATCTGTTAATTAGTATATATACATATATTTTTCTCAGTAAGTAATTTTTGTAAATTCTTTATGAGAGAAAATAAAGATCTTAAACCGTAATTCTCAAGTCCCCGTTTGTGCGTGTACTATCGCAAATGAGCGGCAAAATCGGTGCGTACAAAAAATTGGAACGTTTATTTATTTATTTTTACTAAGGCAGAAAAGGAACGAGATAATCGGGAGTGATAGCGGCACGCGTACGTATCAAAATTGGACACTTTTATGACATCAGACACTCGGCGCTAAATGCGGCGGCTTAAAAAGGGTTGATGGCGAATAACCTTGTCACCTGAAAAGCTTGGGATGTAGCGGTACCTTCATCAGCGCCGGACGTTCATTGATAATTAATGGGTGGTGCCAGTGTAACGAAAACAAACGACGGCGTGGCACTCGCACGATAACGATTAATATCTTCGCGCGGCAAAAACAAACGCACGCTCGTAGCCGCGTGATAAATCATATCTCCGAGGCGCAAAAATAAATGAAGCTGATGATAAATGGCAACGAATTCGCGGAGTGCCATCCTCGATTGAGTCTAGCTCAACGTTAAGCCCCTCGAAGACATGCATTCCTTCAACTTGTACTTGGCGACTTAACTAAGTGAAATTGGTTGGTTGTACACAAAATAAATTTAAACAGCGATTACTAGAAAACATACTGAAAAAACGTCAGTGAAACATCTTTAATAATTTGCATACTGCTTAATTATTCTTTTACTATAATAATAATATTTTACTCAGTGTGAGTAGTGTTAGCAGATATTATTAATCAGATTAGATTAAATAAATCTCATTTATTGAGTTTATTATATTATTGCTGAGTTCTAAAGAACTATCTGTGACTTGTAAATGGACCCGGGAGATGCTGTCAGTCAACGTGAGGATAACGGTCTCAATTGCGAACTGTCAAACATTTTTCGTTTCGCTCGCAATGTCAATATCAACGGTTCGGGAATTCGGGAATGTAGGCATTGAGATTTTTTCCCTTGTAAGTTATTCAGCGATTTGTCCTAAACAGTGAACACAATAAACATTTTTTTTTCTATCATTCAATAGTCTCTTCATTTAAACACAATTGCTTTTATTTAGTATTTTCGCAGAATCGACTTAATACAATTTAATAATGGATTGGGTACAAATAGACTTTTTAAAAATCTGAGTTTTTGGTAGAAATTTTATAGTAGTAGTTCGGAGTCTGGGTTTTGTTCCCTGTATATGGCAACAAGGTCACCACCAACCTTCACCACAAGTCTAGTTAACAAGAAAATGGTAGATTGTTAATTTAAAAATCTAAATTATACAAAATAACCAAAAAATTTGAGAATCAAAACTAAATCCTTTTTCAAACCATTCCAATAATAATACTATCGAATATAGTAGCGGGACAGCGAAAGTCTTTATTTGATTTTACGATAATGGTTGAAGAGCGGGCGCGGCCGTCCCCAGGTACCTCCACATCCATTCTCGGAAATTGCGTTAACCACATTCGAGGACCAGGAAATTAGAAACGTTCAAGGATGTAATCGAATATCTCTCACAAGCATAGAAATAAACTTGCCTTTTATTAAAGCAAGACGTTTGCACGAACTATGCATACTTACGCGGTGAATGTCAAATGTAGTGTAGCTTATGATCGATTGGCGCACGTGGGTCAAACGTTTCGCAGTCACGTGTGTTAAATATATTTACGATAATTTATGTATAAGTTACTGTAACAATATTTCATGTAAATTATGAAGTTTGAAAGCTTAAATCACATATTTCGAATTGCTGAATAATGTTACAGTTTGTTTGAATAAACTCTTTTAATGGACTATTGATATAAATTCTATTTCACGTTTATGAATAAGTCTATAAGGAGGCCGATGTTTTTCACTCAGTGCTCTCTGTCTGCCCTGTTAGAGATCGGGCGTGAAGATGTATGTTTAAAAATAAAACGATTAGCATGGAATACCTTTATATAACGACTTTTACTTTGTTCCAAACCTATCCATAGTCGGCACCCGTACAGAATTTAATTAGTGTAAAAGAATCGAAAAACTAGAAGGTGTAGCGAGAGATACCTGACCAAACGTGCTCGCACACGCTTGTTTACCTGTACTTAAAACGCCAGGAGCGAGTCCGGCCGACGTGAGTCCGCTCCGGGCGTCGGCGACCAACTGCGCTAATTGCGTTAGCGATCCCCTCTACCCCCACCCCCGCCCAAAGTAAACGACTCCACTTTCAACGCAAACAATTGGTCAAGTTTACCAGGAAAAATTCGCAAATCCAATTATTTAAGTCTCAAATGTGTACAACCACAAGAACAATATCATATCATGTAAGAACACAAGAAGTTTAATCCATAAAAACATTAAGTGCAGTGAAACTGTAAGAAGGATTTAATTTGTCGTTATTCATTCTTAACGTAAATGGTTGGAACCTGAAGTATCATGAAACCTGAAGTGCGAGTTTTTTTCTTATTTCGAATCTAGAAGACTTTCATTTAACAGATTAAAATTCGAATACTTTTCTGTTCTGCAGCACTGGTAAGTGTTCTGAGTGAAGGCATTATATTCATTAAGGAGCTACCGTTCATAATTGTTCGGGCTTGCACTCGGCTGATAACAATGAAATATCAGAGTAGGTATTTGAATTTCCTCCTATATTGAACTAAAATGAACAATAAGAGAGAAATACAATCTTAATTTAAAGACGTGACTATTTTATTAAGGCACTGTCGATTGTAGGCGGCCGGTAAAAATCACAGCACGTAGTGGGAATTGGTGCAAAATGCACTTATTACGTTCAAGTGCTAAGATAATAGAGATAACGAACGACTGAAAGTCTTACTTTTATGATATTGAAAATTTCCTGTTCAATTTTGAAACTTAGTTCACAGTTTTTTTTTTTTCATATTACATGAAACACGTATGATAACAAGATATTTTCATCATCATCGGCATCGTCATCATCAGCCTATACAGTCCATTGCTGGACATCGACCTCCCCCAAAGAGCGCCATTGCGCCCTGTCTTCGTCTTGCCTCAATATCATCCATGTATGTACATACGTAGCTCTAAAGATTTCCAGCTAATGAAGGCATAAAATAACGTAGTACATTGGATATATTCCTCTAATCAAATCTATTCATAGCGGTGAATAAGAAACCAGATTACGGCTCGAAGTAATTACAATAACATACAAAGAAATGCGGCGAATGTAGCGATCGCGATGGAAGCGGGAACTATCGGGATATTATATTTCCGAACGTATTGATCCCCGAGGATGCCGTGTTCGGTTTCGTTTCGGTACAAGTTTTCAATCCCTCTGCGTTTTGGGAGTTGCACTGGACAATCTTATCGGGGCGGTGGGAGGGGAAGATTTTCCACTGTCCGGCGCCCTCTCACCTTTTAGGATTTCCCCCGACGCACAGCCAGGGTTCGCCGATTGGATTTCAAATTATTATGCGTGTAGTCGCCCTATAAAGGCTCTGCATTTTTAACGTTCCGTTTCGTCTGTACGGGGGCTTTAAAAAGGTCGGTGCTAAAATTATACCTTTAAGACAGTTTAATCCAAATTGAAGCTATTTTTGGAAATGATGTATATTTTTATTTTACTGCAGGTGTTAAAATAATCTGAGAACGATATTTACAGAGATTAAAACTACAAGTATATTTAATAAAACTCAATATTTTAGACTACGATATAATAATTGTTCACATCTACCATAAATAACAATAATTCTTCATATATATATGACTCGGAATGTAATAGTTTTATACATAAAGCATATTACAACTAACAATATTTCCAATTTCTGTTGTACGGCCATTAATACAATAAAAAGTTTATTTTGTAGTGTAGATTATACAGTTAGTGTGCAGACCGGCGGCGAACGAAAGTTCTCAGGCCAGATCGCATTAGAGACCTCACGGCCCACTACCGTGGAGATAATGCCATTGCAATACCCGGGATCCGATTGTATTGGCAAATTGGATCAAATGCAGCGTTCACCGCACAAAAGATAAGAGCGGATACGGGCACTAAAGATATTATGAAGCGGCTATCGGGCGCCGTGTTCCGTACTTATGACGATCGAAACGATTGTCAATACCCATAGCTAGAGCGGAAGGTACGTCTTTCCCTTTTTAATCTTTCCTTACCCTGCTCCAATCGTTCGTGAACATTCGATAAAGGATGGAAATTCAACGTGCGAGTGGGCGCCTATTATGGGTACATGATTTATTCTCCGGCTCGGATAATGAGGCACGTTAATTTATATAATTATCGTACGTAGTGTACCGTGAAACAAAGTTTCGTATTGGAGCGTAAGGAAACGTAATCGAGGGGCGCGTTTTGAGCGGCCGAAAATGAGCAGGACGAGGCCCGGAATAAATGAGTTGGGCCCAGCTTTTGTTGAGGACGTTTCGTTAACCCGTCACTACACTCCTGGTGTATGGAGATCGTTGCTGGGCAATTTTACGCGCCGATAGAGGATGTTTGCTTAGACCTTTTATAAATACCTGATAGCGTACCCTATAATGATGAATTAACAATGTTTGTACCGTAACACGCATGTTCGATTACAATTATATTGTATTGTTTAATTATAACGTATGTTGAATAAAATATTTTATCAGTACATATAAAACCAGTTCATGATGAAATTTGACGATTGTGACGAGTCATCCGGAGTTACTTTTGAGAGGAATGAAAAAATATCGTCCATGTAAACGACAATGCAGATTATTACTGCCCGTTGGGGACACATAAAGAGCTGTATAAGGAACGTAATGGAGGGTTTCTGCTTGATAAGACGATGTACTCGATAAGTCATGTACGGAGATTTTCTTGTTTTTGTTTGTCGTGTTTTTTTAGCGTTTAGTTTTCATTATTATTATTATGTCACACCAGGTCTTTTATGGAGCATGCAGAGAGATGTCAGTGACGATTATCTTTATCCTTGCAGACCTGAGGTGCTCCTTCTACGTACATCACTCACTTCGTATGCGCGCATGTAAGCGTATTATTTAAAATAAAAATGTTTGTTCACTGTATAGTTTGTTCGGTATGTAAGAATTTTCTGGGTTGGAATGTATTTCTAATGTAACCGTAATCCCCGAAGAGGAAGGCAGACGAATTCTGAACACTCCCACTTTTTACCATTTACGTTTACATGCCACTGTGGAATAATTGGTGAGCCTATGAATTTCTGTTTTAAAATTTCTATCGTTTTAATTTCACGTCCTGTATCAGGGATCGCTTACGTATACAAAATTATTGCAATTATGACGGGTTCACAAAAAGGTTCGTTTTATGGTCATTACGGGGTGAATTTTAAATTCAATGTGAGGCCGGCTCACTCAACTATGTATGAAGGACCGCGCCTCTCCATGCGATTCCATCCGGTCATATAGATACATGTTCATAGTATATGCCATAATGACTGTTAGAACATAAAGTAAACCTATTTATTACAAGCTCAAACTTCATATATTCATTATATTGTTTATTTAGATCACATATTTTTTATAAAGCGTTGGTCTTTAATACATGCCTATTTTTATAGTATGAACCGGATATATCACTTCTATGGTCCTAATGAACACACGCGCATTAAAATCCGAAACGGGGAACTGTAAATTATTCATATTTTAATAAAGTCGTTAAACCAGCGTTGAAAATAAAATCTCAATCGCGACTTGATAAACAATACGGCACGCTTAGGCTTATCTCCCCTTGACGATATCATTATTTCCCATTTTGCAAAAATTTACCGAGCAAAAACAGGCGCGCCGTCGGCATACTAATTCCTCTCGGTCAATATATCGGTATTGGCGCGCGGCGCGTCAAGCCTCGCGTAATTCAAATGGTAAAATCTATTCACAATAAAACAGAAGCGAACAATTTCAGTGTTAAATCTCATAATTCAAATCTCTCCTGTTGTTTACCGACCACGCTTCGGCACGCTATATAAACTCTCAAAATCTACCCACATCCGTGACGAAAGCCTGTTCCGTTATTTATGGGGAGCCACGTTTCATTGTTGTTGTCGGTTTTCATTTTAACGTTTAATTATTTTTTTTCGCTCTGTTTATGGTGTTTTCGTGATCGTGCGAGGAGGCCGCACAATCATTTGTTTTTCGGGTCGCTCTTCCGCCGCATTCAGTTACGGTGATGTGATTTACGCAGTACGCACCGGCCACTCCGCGTATGTTCGGCTCGGTATAGATCACGTACGAAGGAAGACTAATGCGTGTCGAAGAAATGTGGTTGTTTTGCGTTATGTAAAGAAGGATAATGCCCATTCGCCGCCGCCACCGCCTACCATAAAACCTTGGTGATTTACTGGGTAATGCCGCTTATTTGCATCGCCAATACATCTTGTCGCGTAAGCATAAAACATTGGGATGTAAAACCGAACGGACGAAATAAGATATGAATGGCCACTTGCACGTTGAATCCGAGATTTTACAACGATCACATATCTTTAAGTGAAATACGGCTTCGCCTTATATTGGATCGCCTCGACATTATGTTCTCAAGGTTTGATGTCAATTGGAAATGTTTTATTTTCTGAAGGGGAAAGATTTATAATCCTTGATAAATCTTATGTGAAATTATTGCTATTTTCATATGTTTTTTTTCTTAATGTTTACACTCTACAATCATGTATTAACATGTTTCGAACATACGTATCTACAATAGTTACATCCATAACGTTGCTTGCAAGCGTGTTTGACAGTCATCAGACTTTAATGGAAAACTAATAACCTGTACACAAAAGGAGTGAACTAAAGTCTATATAAATAACAGCAGGCGACGTATGTACCTACCACCTACAGTTTCTCTTGGAATGAGCTTTTAAGCTCGTGTGTTTTTTGTATGCGTACGCCGGAAGCGTTAGTTCCAATGAGCGGGGTACAACCCTTCATACATACTTAAGTACCACGCTTTAGTATCGCAAAAATGTAATTAAAATTCACATCATCCGAGCCCCTTGTCGAGCGGGGAGATAACTACCGCATTGTTTTAACATGTCCACTGCAAAATTAAATGTTTGTTGTGTTTCTAGATGGAACTTCGAAAAATATATTCGTGTACGTATTACAAAATAAACAACGTTAGGGTCTCGATAGAGCGTATTTGTTAGAAATTAGTGAAAGGCATATTTTATGGAACGTGGCATAGCATTCTGCCTAAAGTTCGGGAGTAAAGTAGAAATGTCTACAGTTTGTACTAGCTGCAAAGCAGCACGTGTTGAATAATTGTTTGTTTTTCCAGTTGTAAAAACATATGATACTGATTATGTAAGTATCAGAAATGTAAGCCTTTAGAGGACGGTGTTTGTTAAATATGCTCTAGTTGCAATTGGATATAAATGAATTGAACCTAGAGCGACCTGTTTCCTCAATTTCTAATGTCAATTATTGTTATACGTAACTTATCTAAGTTTACAACTAATCTATTTTTAATTGAAAATTATTCAACGGAGTTCTTACTGTAATTAAAAATGTATTTGCGCAATAATTGAAGCGTAATTCAATTCATGAATGTTTAAGCTGTTTGCAAAGACGCGATTATACTGATAAATTATTCGTCTTTAAATTACCATTGCTATGGCGGCGTATGTAATAATTATATTCCTACTACGGCTATAATGATTTGATTCGGAATCTTATTACGTCATCACTAAAATAATTGAACTATTCGCTATCTAGGGTCCATTCACAACGACCTCTTTCGACGCAAAATGGTGCGTTTCTAAACATTATCAGTCATGTACAGCTGTCAGTGCTGCCCGATATTTTACCCCGGGTGTGCTATCTCGTACGTACCTGCAATCAGAGAGAGGTTGATAAATATAGAATAGTGACTGGGCGCGGCACGCAAACCATTAAACAGAAACAATAGATAAAGTCCGAAAATACAAAGTCAACAGTGAAAGATGGCGAAAAGATACGGTGAGGTGTGGTGGAGAATCATTTTTCACCACAAGTCGCCTGATACAGGCTAATGCTTTACGCCACTTCGTTCCGCGCGGGCTCGACCGTTATTCTGATAGATAGGAAATGAAGACAGATTAACCTCGCGTGACTTTACAAGGTTGACGGTAACCTGACGGCCTGCGACTGACTCGTGGGCAAACTTCGCCATAATCCTTTGCGTTAAACACCACTGTCCTGATTACTTTACAATTGTTGTAAAACTCATGATGATTGTTCAGATATTTTTATGGTGGCAATTATAAACGTATTAAGGTTGCACTACTATGTAAGCATATTTTGTAAATAAAGTGCTTATAAAGACCTATGTAAGTACACATATTATACTGCTACATAGAGTTTAATTTTTGCATTTAATAATGATCCCAAAATGTCTCATGCGGCGTTAAACAAAACAATTTTAATGAATCTATATCAGATATGCAAACTTCGCAAAAATTACCCGGACCGCTTTTTTTGAGCGATCAGGTTGGTGATTGCTCAAAAAAATCCTACCGTCACGGTTCGGTTAAGTTAAGCTCTTCTTAAGAAAGCGCGAGAAAAGTTGATGCAAATATCCATGAGACAATGACCACTTACCCTGAGGTGGCCCGTTTGCCCATTTGCGAGGTCACATATGAAGAAAATCAAATTAAAATGTCACTCACAGTTACTCAAGCAGTATTTCCAGAGCGTTCGAACTGTTCAGCTCCACTACGAGAAACTGATATTTGGTTTGGTCCCTTACAACTAATACGTGAATAATGATACACAGTACACGTATCTCGGCAAGAATCAGAGGCAATATGAATCAAACCTCCATTCGAGAAGCAGAGCGGCCAGTGCGATGTTACAACATAATGGTCATTACGACGTCATAGCTCATTACTGAGTAGTGGCGGTGTGACGTAGCTAATAAATTCCAATTGTAGCCAAATTGAAGCTCGACTGCGAACAATCAATGACACGGTGTTACCCATTATAGATCATGGCGCTCATATGTACAGCACTCTACTCATTAGTAGACAGCGAACCGTTTTCGGCGTTTGATTAGTCACTGGTTGGTCGGGGAGTATTAATTATTTGAAGTCACACTTGGCTGTGGCTTAGCGGCTTTACCGTAAAGCGCATTGAGTATGATGACGATGTTTCAGATGGACTTTATGTCATTTAGAAGAAAAATCGTAGAACAGAAGTATGATTATTAATTATGTAAATCTATTCCCGTACTAATTTGCGCTACCATCTTTTTCAAATATAGATTTTCTAATAGTTGTTCGGAGTCCAGATATGTGTCCGGTGTATAGAAATAGGCTCACCACCTATCATAAACGTAACAGATGAAACCTGGATGTGTTCTGCATTCATCTTAGATCGGAAGTTAGGTTTTTAATCCTGCATTATAAGAAGGTTCGTCTCGACATTGGGTTTGGTTGCTCAAGTTCTGACAGAACTCGTATTTAACTTTAATATTTTCAGCAGGAATGCGTCATGAAGTTTTTCGTAAAATATATTCCGTGAGTTAGTTTCACGTGACTGAGCCACAGAAAATATGATTCTTTTACATATGAATAAATATTTTGTTGCACACTCCACTGTGTTATGGCATGCTCGATATCTAATAGATTTTAAACCCGTCAAAACTGACGTAATTTGACGCCATGGAACCATAAAAGCCTGACACTTTCAGTGTAAAATACTTATGTTGAATAAGTGGTTTTTTCTATCAATATGCGACACCTAGTAAGAGAAAAATCTCATATAAATAAAACTAGCAAATATACAACATATAAGTTTCATGTTTATTAAGTAACCGAAGTGACATTTGTATTGTTAAATATGTATTCGTACATGTTATATAAACATTTGTATATATTACTGACTTAAGCTCTTCTTAGTATGCAAAATGCAAAAACAGTTGATTGACCGTTTCGTCAATAACTGCCACGTTGGCCGTGTTTGTAGTTAGCGCAAATGTCGAATGAAATGGTTTTAATCCCTGTTCCGGTACTATTGGAGTTTCCTTACATATTTAGTATTGATTTGGATTGTGGACATGTGCTCAATATATATCAAGAGCCTTTACACTAATTGCACAACGGGGCTTAAACGTAACTACCTACCTGTTCAAGGGTTACAGGCGTTATTTTACGTAATATTAATAACAAGCCCGACGTGGCTCTTTTGCATTTATCACTCTCTTCATTGGAAGGAGAGACTGTGTTCCTTTCACTAATTACTATCTTCTCATTGTGCAATATGTTACATTAGCCAATTCTATAAAATAAATATTCTATACAACAATACCAAACACACATCTATGAGGAGAATGTTATTTTTAAAAGAATAGTAAATTTAATCAACACAATATATTACCTTAAGTGCAGTTCAAACGTTATATCATGTCATTCTATAAGGTCTAAAACTCCCCTGAGGGTAAAATATCGTTCTGTACGTGACGTATATTGGTTAAGTGGACGCGAAGTAGGACATTGGCTATTGCAGTATTTCTTTATGTCACATAATATGTGTTACGAAAACGTACCTATATTATTATTATTTTTGCTTGCATGCTATTCATATGACACATTGACATTATGCGTTTGATGTCGTTGATTCATTTTGTATACTTGTAATAAACTTTAGGCCACTTTTAGATATTGTTTATTGATGTAACAATAAATTGGGTCCTCATATTACATCGTTCGTGAGATTCTAGTTTTGCTCAATAAAACGTTTAATAAATCTACACTACATGTGGATTTCAAAGTCGAAAATGCGCGTACCAATTTTACCCTTAATGTTAACTACACACCTGTGACTGAGCTTGTGGTTACTATTAGACCTAATATACTATTACACATTTCCAAAATTATATCTATCATATGAATAAGTGAATTGATAAACATATATTTCTAATGAACCGGTGAACTTCGTACCGCCTAGGATTTTACGCAAAAAACTGAACGCGCACTTTGTTTATATTGCAATTACATGAATTACATTGACTGAATTGGAGCATCAAAAAATATTTGAAATTGAAACAGCGCCATCTATTTAATTGTTACTCAACATAAAAAAAGATTGTATAAGGTAAATTTTATAATCAATCTAATGAAAACTTACCGAATTTGAAAATTCAACCCTTTATCCTTGTTATTTTTTTAAATTTTGCAGTAAAAAATACGAGTAAAAACTATCCTATTGTTCAAATTGGACCAAACAACATATATCTACAAAATTTCATTAAAATCGGTTCAGCGGATTAGAAGTTTATCGGGGACAAACAACGTCACATGAAATTTATATTTATTTAGGAGATATTTATATAATAAATAATTATTTTTATTACCGCCTACAACACCTAAGATGATATCTCGTACTTTCGATGTTAAGGTATAGGCGTCTAAGAAAATATCTACACAGTGAAATTATTTATAAAGCTGCGCACACATAAAAATAAATTTAAATTTCCATTAAAAACTTCCCGTAAAATGCCTCTACATTTCAGCACGGTGACGTGCGTGCAAACGAAGCTATAGACGCCCCCGTGTTTACACGTAATGCGAGTTAATTATTATTTTTTGTGTCTGTCAACCCCACCGCGAAATAAGTTATAGCTCTATTAAACACTTGTTACACAGATTTTTACATTTTACGTCCGTTTTAATTATGAGTTTCGCATTCATTTACTTTTAAGCTTAAATAATTAAGTTCTCATGTGTCTGAAATACAGAGATGGATAAGGTAACACACAAATATAATACATATGTTCGTCCTGCTTGATTGCAATTATTTATCATTAGCCAGCGTCATCGATCACTTTCATGCAATCTCAGGTAAATGTACTAATTATTTTTGTAGTTAATGGCCAGTTTGGACCGTTAGCTTGCGTTTTAAACAGCCAAAAGCGAAGTAAGTAATGTTGAAATTTATACGAAACGCGAAACTCTCGTTTATTTTTATTTTGGGAATCATTTATTTTCGTCAAACAATTAGGCAGGGAGCCGCGTCGGCGGCGAGGTCGGGAGGCGCGGCAGCACTGCGGAAGAACATTCGCTTCACATCAGCTACCCTATCGAAAAAGGGGTTGTTTCAACGTACGTTTTTTGTTGCATAATCCCAGCCAACGAGAGGGGACTAAGGATAATGCGCGTCGCTCAGGCGACGGCGATCTGACGTCGAGATGAAACTTTGAAATGACATTTTCGAAAGCGGAGTAAATCCATGTTTGTTGCTGCAAGACTGACTTTGTAATTCCGGTATCGGGGCGAAGTTTGCGAAACGTATACCGTGTATTCGAGACGCGCGAGCAGAGGCCACGAGTGGCCGCGCCTAATCCGAACCGCAATGGGAACGCTCTCGAAAGTTGGTTCTCCACCGAGTCCACTCCGTTTTATAATCTCTTACTACATAAATACTTTGATTAATTCGCACCGCACATCGTACGAGCTAAAACGAAAGTGATGTATCAACTCTAATCCCTTTACGTACCTACGTCAATTGCCCGGATTTAACGTTAATCTGAAACGACTGCTGTTTTCGACCGGCTTAACTATTAATTGTGTTCCCTTATAACACCATGTTTTAAAAATAATTAATTAAACCTGCCAAACGATTGGAAGTCTGCAATTTATATTTGCCCCAGGAGAATTATCTGTTTGTTTATAATGTCTGTTTCAAATTGAGAATACTTTTAATAATCGCAAAGAAGACGTCCTGGATATAGGCATTTCCGTTAAATCGTAGTGGTTTATGGAAATGATATAAATGTTAATTTGTACAAAAACAAACTTGTATTTTTAGAGTAGGCACATTAATAAAATATCTGAGCGTAAGGTTATTAAATTGCATATAAGTTTTATAGATCTGACGTACTTTGAAATGTATGAATATTTATATACGTAGAAAGGATTTAACATGTAAATTGATAATGGCATTATCGTGCAAGTGACATCAAAATGAAATCCCGAGGCGGTTGCAACAAATTAAATTGAAAACATTATGGTAATACGCGTCATTTGCGTGTTAGTGTGATATCAGTGCATCGGACAGGTGTCCACGTGCAACGTTTTATAGTGGCCATTGGCGAGTGCCTACGATGGGCGCGCGGATTTACCCTTTATATATCTTTAGTAAACAAATATCATATTATGAGCGCTTTAAAACAATTACGATGTATCAAACGAACTACAAAACTACGTCGTGAGTAAATTTGCCGTGCTGCACTAGTTGTTTTTATTTCAGCTTAATATTCTAGGCGTTTGAAATTTGAAACGTGCCACGTATTTCTGACTTTACAAACATGTAGTACCTTTTTGTGATTGAATACAACAGTCTAGAACAGTGTAGAATAACTTTCAATTACCGTGGTAGACTGACTACAGGGTTAAATCTTCTAATTAATAGGGGAACTTTTAAGTCTCATTAATAGATGCAATAATATAATGCAATAATTCAATTAAAGAGTATAAATGGCTTTTTTCGTATTTGTCATTTTGCTAAACAAAACAATATTTTTCGCAGAGTATCGACATTGACGCTATTATCATACTATACCTGAGAATTAAGAATTGTTTAAAATAACAGACAATAAAAATAATATATCAATATTACAATTTCGAAATTGTATAAAATAACATAAGATAACTTACTATATAGTAAAAGCTTCATTAAACCTTTAAAATGAAATTTTAGGCACATTCTCTAAATTAGTTACAGACAAATATAATCAAGTGTATTGTGCTGTCTAGATAGATTATTGTATAGAATTTCCTAGTTATCTTTCGTAATATTATGATGGATTGCAAGTACCTAATCGATTCACCGAACTCGAGCGGAAGGCGCGCGGGTAGCTCACAGGGCAATCATCGAGCTGAGCTTTATTAACCCGTCAGCGCAGCACGAGTCGGTCCAATCAATCGGCGTTCGCGTGTCCACCGCCCTATCCGTCTCTGGACGATTGGACCACGATAACGCGGCCCACGCAAGATTGCCTACATGTACGGGAATAGCCCATTTATAAAATTAACTTCTTTTATCTTCCCAAATAGGCGGCATTGCCCAGAGTAAATAATTCTAAAGTGCCTACTACCCAAGGAATGGCCCGATAATAATGCTCGATCGCCTCCCTTCTACCCGGCATAATATAATTGTGAGATAGACGTGAGAAGATCCGCCACAATAAAATATTGTGATTTTTATCATTATTTGTACACGTCTCGGGAAAGAAAGTCGATTTATGAGGCACCTCGTATTTTTATACCTACTTACACTCAATCTTATTGGGTTTCATTGTGCTATAAAATATAGATAGACACAACTGAACCTAGTACAAAGCTAGGACTTTATTTTATCATATCTATATCAGAATATATTATATAATTATAATAGCATATATTATATAGAATATATTATATAGAATATATTATACAGAATATATTATATAGAAAATATTATATAGAAACAAGGCTTGTCCAATTCAATAATACTATTTATACAAATTCTGGTTTGGCACATTAACAATACACTTACGCATGGTGTACATGTTTGTCAAAATTATGAACATTTTTGCATATTTAAAATATCTATTTGGTTTTCGTAAACCTGCAAGCGTTGAACGCGAGGCGGGAAGTTTTAAAGCAAGTCGAGTTAACTCGCTTCTGAACTTTCTATGAGATTAAAGTCATAACTTACTTGATGAGAGGGCATTATGAGGACGAATACGGTTACAGTACACTATTAAAGGGATGATTTCGTTAAACGGGACTTTCTGAAAATTGAAAAGAGAAAAAGTGCGTCACGAGCGGAGAAAAGTGGTAAGTATTTCCACACTGCCGACAACCCCTCCGGCTTTTTGAATGTAACCGTACGTTTTGCGAATAGAAAAAGGGACTGGATCATTAACGTCATCGCGGATCGGCGGCAGTTTATGTCCACTGATACCTTTAAGGTATTTACGAAACAGCTAAGCGCCGCAATCTAGGTGCTCGTAATGAAAAAAAAAAAAAACGCCGCGTCTGTCGTAATCCTGGCGAAGCGCCCTTTAAGAGCCTCACAATTTAATACAAAGTATCGCAATTTCCAAGCGACGGTGCGCCGCTCGTCTAGAGAGGGTTGGAAAAAATGATACACGCCGAGCTCGGGAAGCAATCGCGGTTAGTTAGGGGCAGCTGCTCCAGAACGATAACACTTAAGGTGTTCTGCGACGTACAACACCACAAGTTGCTTGAAGTTTTTCGTTGTTCCCACGAACTTGTTTCCATCGTCGTCTTTCAAGCACCACGCGGTATATCGTCTCCGCCAAATACAAATTATGCCCATGTTCATAATTTGAATACGTGATTTTTGATTACATCATCACCACACTATTGGAAATATTAGTAGTGAAAAAGAAATAGGTCATTTCCAATATTATCATTTCCAACCAAGGTAATTTAATATGTAGGGAGAACGCGATACAAAATGCGCGTTGGGCAGCGGAACGCCAAAACATTCACCATATGGTCATCCATTCGCATAATACAATTACCGACGCAATGAGCGACTGTATGATAACAAATACATTTCCAATATAATGATTAATAAGCCCTCATGTATTTAAAATTTACGCCCCAATGGTCAACTTAATCAGTTTTATTAATCAAAATCTACATACATACATACATAGTTTCAAGCAATTTATCGAACAGGGCGAGCTCGTTAAGAGGATGAACGCTAAAGCTCCCGATTTAAATGATGTGCGTATATTATTTAATGCAACGCCATCAAAAGTGTTTTCCGTAAATCGAGCACATGATACGTGCACAAAAAGCGTTAATGAGTAATTATCCTCAATAACATTCGATGGGTTGTTTTCATTGGTGAAGTTATATATGTAAGTTGAATTTCTTTGAACATATAATAAGACACTGATTATTCTCTACGTTATAAAGAATAAAATATAACTAACTAATATATATTTAACAAATAACTATGTAACTATATACGAAGAATAAACGAGGTAGTTCTTTGTAATTTCAAATAAAAAATACTGCAAGCAGTAAATAAAATTAACTCAATTCGTTTTCGCTTCAAAAGGGAAATAAGAGAGCGGCTTCGAGTTATTTAATCCTTCTGGCTACCACTAAAAGAGAAATAACTTTAGCCGAACAAGCAACAGATTTAGAGCACGACGCAATAATCGCAACGCTCGGTATCGAATTCTCGGTAATGGCCTTCGCTGAATTAATTAGCGGGCATCGCACGGACCGGGGCAGGTGTGCACGGGGCTTTACAGCGCCATTACGTTACGAAACACACGGGGGTCGGACCGTCTGAGCGATTGACCACACGCGTTTCAAGCTTTTATGTGCATACGTAGCATTTAGAGAAGACATTAAAACAATAGAGTGTACGTACATTCGTATCCCGAACAGCCAGACAATATGACGCGCAACATTGTGTTCTTATACAATATACGGTTAGTTATAATTATTATCCAGGCTATCATATTTGAACCATGCTTCGATGTGATGTAAATGTGTCGCGTTTAATCAAATCGCTTCTCGAACAAATGGAGCGTGGACGGATCAATAACACGAATTCAATTTACAATTCAACGCACATCACTGACGTATCAATTGTTCAATCTGCGAGAAGACAGATAGACGCACAGATCTGGCGATCGTTCCCGGTGAAAAAGGCTGAAGATTCATCGATACGATGCGCGACTCCCAAAGTGAAAAATGTACATTTGGACGGCGTTAATTCGTTTAATTTCCGGTGCGAGAGAGCGGCGCGGGAGTGAGTCCGTTCAGATTAATTCAGCGCTGACGCTGTCACAGATAAGAGCGAAATAAATTGAAAATGTTCAGATTGATTTGAATACCATCTAGGATATACTCGAAGTGGACGCTGTAATCTCGAAAACCGAATACCTATCACGAGTTCCACCGAGCTCATGAAAAATCTCGACGTTAATAATAAATTAAATTTGCCTCGGAGCCGTCAAAAGTTAGTAGAAGCACAATCATGTACGAGGAATATAAGCCAACAAATTTCAATTTTCAGGTGACATTTAGGCAGTAAATGAATAAAAATTATCTCAATTTTTCTTATGAGATGATAATGGAGACGAAATAAATTTTGTTTTAGGGCCACATCGAGCGAAAGATGTTTCCGTGGTTCGCAAATAGCCGAATCTCAAGATTGTCTATTAAATCGTTTATAAAATGGCAGAATTAATGCAATCGGCGCGAGCGAGCTGAGATGGGACATCGTTGAAGGCGCTCGTGATCCGAATGTCAAATGAACTCCAGTCACACCCTTACTTAGACCCTCGGTGCCGGGAGCTCGACCCGCCATTTACATATTGCGATTTTGTATCGATAACAATTAGGAGATGGAAAATTTCCTGTGCGCTAAGCAACCAGAATATTAAATGGAAGCGGCTTATGTTAAAAGTACTTGCCGAGTAATTTTGTATTTCCAACTTAACAACTAGTGCCGTCGATCGATAGGGCAGGTGTGGCTGTACAAACAGAGTGCCCTAAACTTGCAAATGAAGACACGCCACAGCGAACATCCAGTAAGTGGCGTGCGGCCGTTAAATTCAGAGAATCAAAACGTCCGAACGTGAAACAAATTGATTGCCGTGCAGCCGATCGGCAGGCGCCGAGCTCCGACGTCCGATTGGTAATAGCGCATGCTAAACTTATTAGCCAAACGGAAAATGGTATTAGCAGACGTACTACAGTCCACCCTCCCGTGAAACTTCATTCGTTCGTCAAAGTTGACACTGTTGCACGTAAGTGATTGTTGCGACCAATCAAACGCCGGCGTGATTGGCTCGAACTCGACTCGCAGGTTCCAAATGACGTTGCTAAACTAGCTGTACTTAAAAAAAAAAACTAAATTGAAAAGGCAAAGGCCGAGCAGATTTAACGAGTCGAGTTTTAATTTGAAAGGATAACATTCGTCGGCGTCTAGTGAAATGGCCGCTCCAAAACGTTAAAACAATTTATCCTAGGTAATCCCGGAGTGTCAAATGATAATAAGAGTGACATTTAGAGCGGGCCGTCGGTGCGGCGGTTAATTCTGCAGCGGCAGTGGCTGATTGTGACACGAACTAAACCCTGTTGCCACCAGTAAAACCCATCAGGTGGGAGCCTTCCCAATCTAATATTGTTTAGGCGGTGAGTATCCGTTCGCTTAATTTTATTTGCTTTATTAGGGTTGGTACATTGTTTTGACAGCATTTTCGTGTCGATCGGAATTTTAGTTTGGAGATTAATGTCTGTCAATTTATTGTACAAACAAAGTAGCACACTTACACCGGTTGATACACCGAGTAAAATTCGTCGGGTTCGTGTGCTTGTGAAAGAACAAAACGTAGGTATGTACACACGTTTTTATTAGAACAAAGACAGCGTCATTTGCTGAAGCCATTAGCTAAGAATACAAACTGTGCTATTCCATTAAAACAACGATCCATATCCCCGCAGAGCGAACACAATTATTCGCATTCAGTCAACAAAGACATGGAAGGGAATCGCACAAAGAGACCATTTCATAAGTTAAAGCATTACTAACGATAGTTATCTGAGCGCAACTAGTGAAGCAGTAAATCCTATGCGCACAGTTACCAGCTATCCTTTCTTGCGTCTTAGTAACATTGTCTCTTACCACTGGTTTCTGGAGATCTTTACGTTGAAAATTATTTAATGAAGGAGAGTTTCAAGATTATTAATGTTAAAACATCTATTAAGGAAGGTTTTACAAACTTACTGCTGCTACAAAACACGGGAACGGTATTGAATTTAATGTATACGATTATTATATTTAGAGGATAAGAAAGAGTTACGTGATATTCATAATATATTTCTAAGCCGAAAAAAAAACGAGAAACAAAAAGGATTGGGCCTCGAGAAACTTATTCTATTTTCTCCTTGTAACATTCGCGAACAAATACGCAGCGAAATAAATACTGATTCATATTTTCGACGAGTCCGTAGCGAACATGAATCTTGTAGTAAGAGATCAAGAGAGATCTTGGCCACACAATTCCCCGTGTGGATCGTGGCGGAGAGAAAAGTAAGACGATTAATCCCACAGGGTACGGGAGAGAATTTATTATAAAATGGTTTCGTCCGAGGCTTTAGAGCACCTATTCTCAACCTGTATGTAGTGAAACGATTTTTCATTAGATGTGAACGGCGAATACATTTTTTTTATTAAGAGGGTCTTTTTATCTTTTATTAAGAGTCGCACTGCAGGGCTTATAGGAATATTTTATATACGTACGTATTCATCGAACAGTATTTTTAATGGGAATTAATATGTTTAGGTCCAAACCAGATCTACCATTTACTATATGCTTATTTCCAAATAATCACAGAAGGTTAGATATAAATGTAGATTGCTTTGCTAAACTATGTTTATCCTCGTCATTAGTCAGGTGGTTGCAAGAACGACTGCCGTTCTAGAATACTTGGATACATATTTCTGGTCGATAGCTATTAGAAGCTTCATGACTTGAAATTTCTAGTATTGATTCAGATTCTGATTTAGTCCCCGATGTATGGGAACAGGCTCACCAAGGATATGCCGGAAACCTAACCGGTATGTTGTGAGAGTATATCACAGTATTCTGTTTCCCTCTTCCCGTATTATAGGCGTGATGTTATGTTTTAAAAGTGTTGAATTCGTAGGTATTAATGTATTTGATTACCATTTCTTCCAGATTCTAATGCTACTTACACGCTAATGTTTTCTCAAGCGAACCGACCATCTACATAAAATTTTATGATGATATTCATTACTCTACGACATTTCCAGTAATTGGACATGTCTATTAAAACACAAATGAAATAGTTCTTATAAATAAAGCGATAAATTTGAAAGCTGATCAATTTGGTTCCATGCATTTTGAATGGCCAATCTAGTACTGCAATACATGCGTTTTAAGTAGGAATTTATGCTTATGGTATAGAATTTAATAATAATGCTTGCTGGGATTTTAGTAGAACATAATCCGGAACGCTTATTAAAATGTTTGAAATTACAAAGCTACACAGTGAACGCTAAGGGGGCCAGTGGTTGTTAAAGAGTGGATCATGAAACAGATTTTACGTAAGCTATAGTTGGTTTATATCGATACAAGTTTTGATTTCAACGGTTGGAAATATTTTAATATTGTTATTGCATGCATATATTTTACTATTGTTATTGTTTTTAACCTTAGGATATTACAGTTTTAGGTAATAGTACAAAAATGCTTATCCTCTGGATTACTTTGCAATTTTAAATTAATTAAAAAATATATAATTTTCTTGAATACACTGTTAAATAATGTACTCCCTAAAATTACGCTATTACTTGTATCGCAGAAAAAATATTGGCGTTCCTTAACACATAAGCTGTATTATTAACGTGAGCAGATTTTAACAATGGGACCACTTTTGGGACATGGATCTACTTTCTTAGACTATAAGGCTTTAATTATTGTATAAATATAAAACCTACGTCACGTCACAAATCCTGAAGAGGCGACCGAGGTTTGAATTACATACCCATATTTCGCGAGTTTGGTTTAAAAAATATTATATCACTTCTGCCTCGTTGGTCGTGTTGGTTGCAAGTGCGACTGCCGATCGAGAGGT